>CM039722.1:53773049-53965126 GCA_022539455.1 Dendrobium nobile | reverse complement strand
CTCCCCCCCTTTGCCCACCCACACCCTCCACCCTCTCCCCGCACCGATACCCCTTCCTACGCTACTCCCCGGCCCCGACCTCCCCCCCCCCCGCCTCCCGTTCCACCCCTCCCTCGCGGTACCCCACTCTCTCCCCCCACCACCTAGCCCCTCTACCCCCCGTCCCTCCCCTCCTCCCTCACTCCCCTCCCCTCCCGCACCCCTCATCACCTCGCTCTTCTCTCTCCTATCCATCCTCCGCCTCTCCCCACTCTCCTCCCTCTCTCACCCACCCCCCCCCAACACCCCACCCAGCGTCCTCGCAACCCGACCCGCAGAGCACCACTTCCCTACCGCCCTCACGCAGTCCCCCCCACCCCTCCCCCCCCCCCACCCCTCTCCCCACCCCCCCCCCCCCCCCCCCTTTCCCCCCCCCTCCCCTCATCCCCCCCCCACTCGCACCCCCCCCAACATCCTCCCTCCCTCCCACCTCCCCCGCGCCACCTCAGCGCCCAAACCCCCCCCCCCCTCCCCCCCCTCCCGCCCCCTCTCCCCCCCGCAATCCCCCACCCTCGTTAGTTGTTGTTGAGAGAGATAATGGAAATTCCCATTATACAATCATTCTCAAATGTTGAATATTAAACATTTAACAATAGCAAATACTTGAGCATGATATAATGTTCAATAATAGTAATAAAATAAAAAAATGAATTTGATATTACTAACATAATCACACTTCATTTTTCTTAATTGATTCATTTTATACATTAAATATTAAGACAAAATATATACTAGGGCATACAAAATTGCACTAAAATAAAACAGAAATTGTAATTGCTATAAAACAATTGTAATTACCAACTTTGATTACTTTTGTGTGTTTAGATCCTTCCAAATCCTCGATCTTTGAAATAAACTTCCTTATTGTAACACCTAACTTTCTCCAAGAACTTTTGTTGACTTTCAATATTCAACTCAATTCAAGTATTTAATTCTCCCTCTGTTCTAAAATAATATTAATTGGCATTAAATATTATTAGACCAAATTATGAAGGAATCATCAAAGCAATAATAAATATAAAATTCCTCTAATTTAACAAACTATATTTCTAATCACATTGCATATAGAATTTCCTAAAATAGATTAAAATTTTCAGTTATATAACTTGTATTTTTTACCACAAATTTGCTTCTTTCTTGTCGAGTCGAAACTTCCACCAACTTGATTTCCTATTAAACATCTATATGATATTATCTCAATAAAACTACAAATTATGCATTAATATTATACTTAAATTTGATAAGAAAAAAATATAAAATTAAAATGACTTATTAGTTTCCTGTCAACAGAAATGAAAACCTAAGACTCTTACCCAACTTCCTTCTTTTGTCCTTAATTAAGACATTGATCTCTTAGATTAAAATCACAGAGAAATTTGCACATAATTGAAAATTTAACGGACAAACCTCTCTTCTCCTCCTTCCTCTTAGTCACTGCCTTCTCTATTCCTTTCTTTCGTTTGCCTAACTGGGCGAAGTGAAAAAATAAAATCTCATGTGAGGAGTCACATTTATACGCTCATGAATGCTCCCGAACCCATGCATGTTTGAATCGCAGTCGTCCGCTCAGCCTATTACTCAATTGGTCGCCCGCGCATCTCTCTCTCTCTCTCTCTCTCTCTCTCTCTCTCTGCGGGCTGAAGAAGCAGAGGGAGTCGGCATCCTGGAGCAGGGGATTGGGTATGTGGAGTTCGATCAGAGAGGGAGGTTCGGCTTCTGGATCGGATCGGGAGATAGAGACGTCGGGAGTGGGAGAGGAGAGCTTGGTCGGGATTCTCGTGTGTAGAGTAGCGACGGGAGCAGAGGGAGGAGTTACGGGAGGAAGTAGCAACGGGAGCTTGCTGTGTGCGTGGGAGAGCGATCCGAGCCAAGGCCTCTTCGGCCTCTATTTATCGACACTGAGCGGAGCGGAATCGAGGCGAGGTGCGGGATTCATGCAGGAATTGCGGAGATGAGACGCAAGCGGCGCCGACTCAGCGTATCCTCGGCAGGATTCGTGGACCCGTCGGGTGGAAGGTTTGTACGCGAGATTTTTTTGTTTTGTTATTCTGAGGTTAACACTTATCTCATTGGAGTGCATGCACAATATTTAAATCAATGGTTATGACATATGGAATACTTGCTTCATGGTTCTACAATTTTATTTCTATTACCGGAATATGAGTCCGTTTTTATTTTATTATTATTATTATTATTATTATTATTTTTGTGTACATTGAGTTTGCTTGTAGGGTGTTAGTCTTGCCTATGTACTGGAGTTTCGTAAAATGCTGTCAAGACTTCCAGATATGGAGCGCCTGCTTGCACGCCATTTTGCTAGCTGGTAATTTTGTTGTCTTGGAAGTTGAGAACACTTTTTCTTGAAAAGTTCTTCTGAAAACTTAGAACATTTAAGATGCTTTCAAATTTATTTTCATTATTCAAATTTCATATCAAGTTTGTATGTTTTTCTCGAAGGCCTCTTTGGTTTGCTAATTGTTTGATTTCTTTAAATGAGGTAATTTCTGTTGTAAAATCAAATTCTTGTTATTGTAGAAACAATATCAAAGTACTTTTATTTACAAGAGTATCACCCAAAATTTGAAGAGCATAACAAAACTACTACTTTCATTTTAAATGATTTATTAAGTTCTCAGTGATTTGGTTCGTTATACACAATATGATAAATTTTAATGACGCATGAAAAAAACTTCCTTTAATTGCTTTTGTGTTGGAACATGTGGCTATTTTTTTATCAAATTATATCTTAAATTTTCTCGCTAATTTCAATGGGTGGGTGAAGTACCAATTTACAAAGATAAGTCAGTGGACAGTATACTTGCTTAGTTTTACTCCCATTGTACGGAATCTATAGAGGCATGAATCTTGATACGCTCTTGATTAGTCTATTGAAATAAAATCCAGATGTCATTTTTTGCATGGATGTATCAGTTGCCCAACTTATGGGTATTTTGTGACAAGATAAAAAAAATGCTAGTTTCTTGTTATTGCACACTTGTTACTAAATTTATTGAGGAAACCCAAATAAGGTGACTTGCTGAAGCTCATGCAATGAACTACATATGAATATAAGATGGTGTCAGCCAGTTTGTCTATCTACAATGCGTGTGCCCTCATAGGAGCATTTGACACACTGAGGTTCAAAAATAAGCCTCAAGTGTGAGACTCAATCCATGCACTGAATTTGATGGATTGGAAATTGATGCTATCAAGGATTTCTGTACTTTTCTTTTATTTGAACAATAGTATATTTTGTTTTCTATTTTTGTTTTCTTTCTTTTTTAGCTATTCAATGATGGGAAAGCATCCAATGATCATGGTAGGTAGTGCATATGGCTTGGTAGACCTTTGGTTTGCTGGCTCGATTGGTCCCTGACTGTTGGTGGTTCACGGGTTGGCTGTTTTGGAGCATTCGGTATTGAGCTTGTTCTCTAAGTTGCTTGAGCTGAAGTCTAGTAGCTCTTTAATTCTCAAAAGGTACTTCATTATGAAGCTTACTTTTGGAGTGGCCTTGTCCCTTCCCCTTCCCTTTTCTTCTTGTCTCTTGGGAATTCGTGGCTTATATTTATTGGGAGATGACTTCTATGCATAAGAATTTATGTTGGGATGCTTTACCTCTTGGGATCTCACGGCTGGGCTCCTTCTTCCGTGACCGTCCCTCGTTTCCCGTGGCCGTGACTCTCGGTCTGTGCGGTTTCCTCGTCTCCCGTGGCTGTCTCCTTGGTTCCTGGTTTGGGTGTTTTTCCGTGAGCTTGGGGGGAAGATTCCTATGCTTAATGCTTTGGTTCTAATAAAAAAATTAAAGTCTTATGGCTCTTGGCATTCCTTTGCTATGCCTATAAATATGAGAAGATGATGAGAAGGAAACCAGTTGATATTTGTGAGCATATGTGCTGTTAACCTGCGGGCTCTTTCCACCCTTCTTTCTCATCCCCTCCGGAAATCCTGCGGGCTCTTTCCTCCCTTTTTCTCGGGCTTCTAATCTCTTCGTCTCTCCGCAAGTGCCACTCCATCTGTATCCTTCTTCTCAAAAGTAAAGCAACTTTAGGGTGTCGTATCAGAGTTGATTTGAAGCATCTATTGAAGAGTTTTGGACAATCTTGCAGTGGTGGACCATTGATTTGCTAGTTCTATGCACTTTACTTATTTAACCTACAAATTCGATGCATGTGAGGAACCCGCTCTGACGGTTGTCTGAGGATAGCGTCTTTTGAATTTCTTTATTTCTTTAAAATCTCCTAATATCTCTTGTTGTGTTTGTCAAGTTTTGGGTCGTCTGCTTTTATTTAATAAAGTTTGTTTTAAGTTCTACTCATTGTGTCAGTTTTCTCTTGTTTGTCTACATCAGAAATCAATTCTCCTTTGCTCAAAGATGGTTTGCTAATTGACTCAATGTGTGGTGTATATGCATATTATAATTTTGTCACACATAAATTATGTAAATATTATAATAAATGCTTACAATATTTCACAAAATCATGACACAGGTTAGCTAAAAAATTGACTTCAAATTAATAGTCTCAAGTGATTTTAATGTAGCTTTGACTCAATACCAAGCTGTTTACAAATTTACCAATTTTGAATCTTGAATTTGGAGATGTTCTTAATGCCTATTTAGTCAAATAAAAATGTTATTTTATTATATATATAAATTTTGTATAATATTTATTTATTTAAGTGTTGGCTCATGTTTTCAGACCTCAAAAAATGTTACCCGACCCAAAATCTTTGCGGTGGGGGCATGCTTTTTTTCTCTTGAGGCAAAATAAGTGTTGATAAAGTACTATCTAGTGATTTTTTTTTAGAAGATTTATTTTTCTAGTTCAATTTTTTTCTATGGGCGCAAGTCCTTATGGTTCATTGCAACTGTCATGTTGGAGACAACCGTTGATTAAAATTTAATAGTATAGTCTCTTTTATAAATTGGCCATTGCAATGACTCTTTTGGTGCATGAAAAATATATGATCCACTCTTATGCTTAGAGGGGTTTGATTTGGGCAATAATGACTCGTGTGTAATCAGGACCTTATGATTCTGTTATTCCGGACAATCAGGGGCTTTAGTCTATAGGATATGCATCTTGATAACAATCCAAATAATTGCAAAAAAAAAAAAAAAAACTATGGCTTGCCTTCTTATAGGGCATATTTGTGAGTCTTAATCATTAGGCTCAATACTCCATGTGCCATGGTTGAAGTTGACATTGCCCAAGTCATAACAATTATGCAGTAGTAAAATAACAATTATAATTCACTCTGGACTGAGTCCTCTATATATGGGAGTAGAGTTGATGGGGTCTATAAATTAATAATATTCTAAAACTTGATCCTCTGTGCGAAAATAGAGTAGACATGTTCGACATGTTGACACTTGACAGTAACCCAGGTGGTAAAATAACAATTGCAATTGTGGAGCTCACTGTAATATTTTTTCCAAGTATTTGCATAAAGCTTTGAAGGCGTTGTTAAAAATTTTTTTAAAAAGAAAGTTATGGGACAGACAGGGATGCAAGTCCCATAAAAATATTCGAGATGAAAGCCCAATTCCTAATGAAATGCTTGTTACAATTATTGGGGAAATTGAATTTAAATGCTATATATATATAAATCCAGTTGAACTCAATCCTATGCAAGTGAGCATGTAGAGTTGACAAGATCTATAGGACGTCAAACTTTTTAACAAGATCCTCGACAAGTAAATAGTATTATGGGATTATTTGTTATTGCATGCTATTTCTTCATCAGGTGTTGACACATGGAAACCATGTCAAATATTTTTTGCATATCGTTCATGATAGCAATGGCGTGTTTTATAGTATATGCACCTTCACATTTCTAATAAAAAAAAGCTTCTTATGCTTGGAAAAATGATCATTGAAATAATGGCTCACTTATTGCACTAATATGGGCACATCTGAGATCAATAAATGTTTGAGAGTTTATTTTTGTGCTTCAAGGATAAATAAATTTTCCTTATGATTTCATAATGAGGTTAGAGTTGTCTTCATTTACAACTTTTGTTGTTCAAAGTTTCATAAATCACCTTATATGCATTGAATGTTTTATACTACAGATATATTCACTCCATTCTAATCATTCATCCAATCAAAATCAAAATCAAAATGTGCAATTCACTTTTGAGCGTTGTAGTGAAAGAAATAATATAAGTATTGAAGGATTGTGGGACTTATGATGAGGACATCAGATTTCGACATGTGTACCATCGCCGGAGACGCAGATCGACGGCGACGATTCAGAGTCTCTACTTCTGATTTATTTGCATTTTATTTTATGATTGTATTTTCTGTTTTCCTAGTTTGCCCTTGTGGGCATTATGTCGCTTATGTAGCCTGGAAGGGCATTTATGTCTTTTTTTTCTCTTTCATTTTGGCCTATTTATATGAGGCCCCATGCATTGTATTGGGAATTATTGATGAAATGAAAAATATTCTCCTTTGTTCTCTTTGTGAGTGCACTTCCCTTTGATCTCTTAGTGAGTTCGTAGGAGAAGCTAGATCTCTTTGTGAGTTCTAGGTTCTTCCTTGTTCTACTAATTTTCGTTCATTATTTCTCATGTTCGATTCGTCGTCGTGGTGATTGGATTGAAGCAATTGTAGAGAGTGGAATGGGAGGAGATGCATGAGGTTTGAATCCCCTTTGAATTACTCCAAGCTTTCTCCCCAATTCTCTGGCCGCCGCCTTCCTCTTCCCCAAGCCCCTTGCCGCCGGCCACCTTGGGCCGCCCAGGCCGCCGGTCACCACGACCTGAAAAATTTGTCCAAGCCGCCGCCCCTCTTCCCCAATTTTCCTTCCCCACCACTCCACCCGCCGGCCCCTCTAGGAGTTTTGAATTTGAAATTCAAAACTCTCATGAAGCTTTGATACTTTCCTAATTTAGCTCCTTAATTTGAGGTCTCCAAATTAATTAGATTTCAATTTGAATTTGAATTCAAATTGGTCTTAATTAATACCCTCTTATTAGGAAACTTCCCTAGCTTAAAAATCTGAAATATATTTCAGATTTTTATTTAAAGCTTTGTTAGCCAAGTGGTCCCCACCTACTTAAGTTAAACATTTTCTTCCTCTCTATGCTTGGCCGGCCTTCCCCCTTATTGTTTTCTATTTAATTGCCACATCTCTACATCTTAAATGCTCCTAAATACCTTTCATGTCAACGTAACTGCAGCTTTTATTCCAGATTTCTAGCTCTCAGCCGAATTTACCCTGAGCCCCTTTCCAACTTTATTTCCCAAATCAAGTCTCTGATTTGGAAAATTAGAAATTTCTTAACCCACCAGGTCATCCTGCCGTTCCTTCTCCCTACCTCTCCAAATATCTCCCCCTCTTAACTGCTTCAAAAGGAATTTATCAACTTAGTTTCCTGCCTCCAATTCCCACCCTCCTCTTCGGGAAGATATGAAATTTTCTCAGATTTTGGATCCCAAAATCTGAAGCTATTTTCAGACTTTGGTCATGAGGCTTGGAATTTATTTTCTCTGCCAAGTGCAATTGATTTCTTGCCTAATGAGTCGTCTCTCTCAATTAAATTAGGTTTCGAAATTCAGATTTTTCCCTCCTAATTCCCTAAAACTGAAATCTATTTCAGTTTTCTAAAACCTAGCTCCTCCTTTCACCCTATCCCTACCGCCGGCCCCTTTCATCCACCCCAAACCGGCACCCCTTCTTCTCCCGTGGTTGCTTGAGAGGATTGCTCGATTTCAACATCCATGGTGCATGGCGGATCCCGCCATTGATTACGGAACCGAACTCGACATGTACGGCCACATTCACGTCCTTAGATCGCCTTTCTTTGACGTGGGTTTTGGCTTCGACAATACCGTCGAAGATTACTTGGATCGGATCTTACCGACACTAGTGGACGCCTTCGACGACCAATTCTCCGACTACACGTGGATCATCGACAGTCATCCGCCCGCTTCTCCAACCCCCACTTCCTCCCCGGCGACGAGTCCGCTCGGCATCACATGTGTCTTAGTGGTATCGCTAAGTTTTCTTGCAACCCTCTTCCGTTAACCTCCACTTCAAAGAGAGATTGTCGGACCTCAAGGTGAATGGTCTAAATTTTAAACGTGTGGCTTTAGTGAAAGCTATTTGCATTATTTAGTTATCTTTTGGTTATCTTTTGCAAGACTCTTGTAACTCTCAAGTGTAGTTAATGCCTACCGCTTAATCTATCACGAATTTTCTTGAATCCTAATTGAGTAAGCTAAATTTTATTGTTAATGTTGCAAAGTTAAAGTTTTCACTAATCTCTCAAGTGCAATTCATGTTTCCCCATGTTTGTATCACATCAACTTAAGTCAACCAATCTTAGCCAGAATTTTTAAGCACGAGGACTAAAGATTTTAATCATTGGATCGATCCTCTTATGATCCTTAGTTTTTAATCTGTCTCCTCTTCCTATTTTGGCCGTAGCCTCACTTGGGATTTTTTTTATAGGTAGCTTTGATTTATTTCTTTTGTAAGTATTTTGAAGAAGTTTATAAATACTTACACTTTATACATAACCAATCAATAAAATTCGAAGTGTTCTTTTTTTAAATTTTTCTACATGATATTAGAGTGAGGTTAAGGTTTTCATCCTTGTAAAGATTCTTCCTTCCCATCATTATATTAGGATTCTTTAACTTCTCTTCCAAGAAGTCAACCCATTTAACTATCATGATATAAAAATAATTTAATGCTGACATCAAGCTATTTTAGATTGATAATGCACATGATTACTTTAATTACACACTATAATATTTTTTTTTCCAAAAAGAAGTTATCATCCACTGATCCTCAGGTTCTGACATTCCCCAAAAAATGGAGTATAAGAAAGAAAAAATTGCCATCTTTTAGAAGTCATAAAGACTTTTCTATTTTAGAATCAAGAGTTAAAAAGATATTGGTGAGAAACAATTTTAACTGTCGTATACTTAATCAATAGATTACCCTAAAGAGTGATTAGATTTGAAGTCATAAACTATTTGATTGAATTTTTTCCCATAAATAATTTTCTCTCAATTACTCTTTCAAAGGTTTTTGGGTGCATTGCCTATATCCATATCGACACGAGGGTAAATTTGATCTTAGATCTCTTAATTGTCTTTATTGGGCATTCTTTTGCTCAGAAATGGCACAAGTGTTGTCATTCACCACCATTTTTTTTGTTTCAAAGAATGGTCTCTTTGATAATAAGCAAAATTTTTTTAATTAAACTTATATTTAGGGGGAGAACACTCAACTAGAAGAAAAGTTTGATGTCTTTATTAGGCATTTTTTTCGCTCAGAAAGGGTATAAGTGTTATCATGCATCACCAATTTTTTTTTTTTGCTTCAAGGAATGGTATCTCTGATAATAAGCAAAGTTTTTTTAATCAAACTTATTTTCAGGGGGAGAACTCTTAATTGGATGGTAAGCTTGATGAAACATCTATTTTTATTTTGACATTCTTACAACATAAACTCTAACAAATTCAGACATTATACCCCTTAAGTCTATACAAGAAAGAATAAGCCCTCTGAAAATCTCCAGCAAACTCAATACTTGGAACTATTATCAAGTAACAATGATCAATCCATCACTACACATTCTCCTATGTATCTCATCTCTTAGTATATATTTTCTTAAATTTTTTCTCTTACCCATGAAGTCCTTATTAGAAATATCAGCTAATTCTATTATAATATCACAAAATCTATTTGAGATTTTTGAAAACAATAATTGAAAGGATGCCACATAAGAAGAGTTGAATGCTTTGAAAAAAAAATCACACATGCGAGATCATTGAACTACTAAATAGGAAAAAAATGGTAGGACGCAAATGATTTTTTTAACTTTAAAATATAGTGCAAATGAAAGTCAGAAGTGGTATAGATCAAGATTGGTAGCTAAAACTTAATCCTATAAAATTTTATAAAGCAAGATTGGCAGCAAAAAAAAATCAGAACAAGTATTCCTCTCTCAATAAACATATTTCATGGATCTACTAGAAGAAACAAAAATGACGGATGGTAAATCTTGCAAAACTCCAATTGAATCAAGTAAAAAAAAAGGATGTCGATGAAGGAGAAGTAGACATGAAAAAATAATATAAAAAAATTAGTTGAACAAATGATTTATCTCACACCCATCTATGTATGACATTTGCAGTGATTCTCATTAGTAAATTCATCTCATTAGGAAATTCATACACAAACCCAAAAATTCTAACATTCAAGATGCTATAGAATCCTTATATATATCTTAAATTAAGTCCCGGTAAAATAATCCTTGATAAAAAGTAGAATACTTTACAAAGTGAAGGATATATTGATTTAAACTATGAAAGATTGCTACTTGATAGAAGATCCACAGCTGGATATTATGCATTTTTGGGTGGAAATCTCGTAACATGTAGGAGCAAGAAATAATATGTTGTTTCAAGTTCTAGCACCGAGTTTGAATTTAAAGTTATTGCTCAAGGAATCTGCAAGCTTTTCTAGATCAAATTTAATTTTGAAGATTCAAAAATCAAATGGGAAGGGCGAATGAAGATATATTATGACAACAAACTTTGTAATTTCAAGTTGAAAAATATTGTAAATAAACTTGTAATGGTCTATATATACCATGTAGTTTGAGAGGGAGTATTGAAGGATCGTGGGGCTCGAAAGTCAATGAATGTTAGCACAAATCCTTGAGCATATGGATTAAAAGTTCTAATCATTGGATTGATTCTCTTATGATCCTTAAATTACAATCCATATGTCTTCTCTTACTATTCTAGTTGCTGGATGACTGATGAGGGCATCAGATTTCGCCATGTGTACCATCGCCGGGGACGACGATCGACGGCCCTGATTCAGAGCCTTTATCTTTGATGCTTAGTTCTTTTCTTTTATTAGTTATTTCATGTTTCCGTTTGTACCCCTTTGAGGGATGTTTCACTTATTGTAGCCCAAGGGCATTTGTGACTTTATGCTTTTATTTTCTTGTAAGCCTATATATAAAGGCTTGTATCATTGTATGGAGGATTATTGATTGATGAAATGAAATTGCTCTTTTTTTCTCTTTGTGAGTGCATGACAAGATCTCTTAGTGAGTTCTTCTTTGGGATCTCTTGGTGAGTTCTCCATCTTATTTGTGTTTATTCGCTCACAATTTTCCCCTCATTAGAAACCCCCACAAAATCCCCTCTCCCCAAGCCCTAGCCGCCGGCTTCACCACCTTGGGTGTTGCCGCCGGCCACCTCCACCATCCCGGCCGACCATCTTCCGCCGCCCCTCCCCTTCCGGCCAACTCCCCTCCCCCATCCCATGTTGAGTTGAGATTTAGAATTCAAATTTTGAATTCTTTCCAAATTTGGAATTCCAAATTAGGAAAGTTTGCATGATTGATTCAATCTCATTTATTTTAATTGTAGATTTTTCAAATATTCGTCCACGTCATCAATCCGCGTTTAGAAACCTCTTTCCTCTCCCCCATAATTCCCTCTCCCTCTTGAGCATGCCGCCGGCCCCCTTTCCCCCCAATCAAGCCCCCTTAATTGCTCAATTAACTCCCTTAATTCCAATTTGAAATTCAAATTAGGGAGCATTAATTTTCCCTCCCATTGGAATTAAAACTGAATAATTTCAGTTTAATCCCCTTCTCCCTCTTTTCTCTCCCACCGCCGGCCTCCTCTCTCCACCCCCAATTAATTCCCCATTAAGGAATTAATTCCCCTCCCTTGGGGATTCAAATTTCCCCTCCAAAAGTTCTCCAAAGCTGAAATTATTCTCAGCTTTTCTCTTGTTTTCCTAAATCCTTCTTCCCTCCCCCATACCCACCGCCGGCCTCCACCTAACCCACAGCCCGCCGCCCCTCATCTCTCCTCTTTGGAGAGTTATTTGCGGCCATCCTCATTTCGCCCCTTCAAGGATGCATGGAGGTTCCCGAATGGAATTTCGGGTTTGAATACGACGACCAAGGGCGAGTCGACATCCTCCGGTCCCCTTTCTTTGACGTCGGATTCGACTTCGACGACACCGTTGTGGGGTATTTGACACGGATCGTACCCACCTTGATAGAGACCGTCGACGATCACTTTTCGGATTACACTTGGATCGTCGAAGGACGTCACATTGCAACACCGCCACAATCCGCGCCGACCTCCTCCTCCCTACGGATCTACGGCGCCTTCACCCTAGGAGTGATCTCGTCCATCGTGTGGTTCTTCTTCTCCCAACAAGCCTAGTAGTAGGTAAATGAGAGTGGCCTCAAGGTGAGACAATCGCTTTGTTAACCTTGGGATTTTTGTTGTTCCATGTCATTTGTCTTACGTTTATGAAAGTCGTTATTTTTTCTCGGTCTTGCTAATTTACGTGTAAGTGCTTGCCTAGCCGTAGTTAACAATTGAGATTTCCGAAAAGCTTGAATTGGGAACGAGTTTTAATTTGCAATATTCTTACTTGGATAATCTTTTGTTAAATTCCCAAATACAAATCCTGGATTTACATCATATCACATCAATGACCCTCTGGGGAATTCTTTTTGTTTGATAATTTTGATTTTTTTTCATTGTAATTTGTTTAGAGAAACATTGTCGTTGCCAGGTCTCAAGCTATGGATGAGAAAAGTGGAGAGTTGTGTTAGGTAGCCGACAACCTATGTAAAATTTATCGAATAATCATGACATGAATCATTTAATACATTGTGTTAATGCTAATACATTCCTTGGAAGTGATGTGATGTATGACCTGAATATAGCGAGAAGTGTACAAGGGCTGCTGCACTGGCGCCCGGGTGCAGTGTTAAATAGGCAATGATTCTCACATTATGGATGTATATAGACAAAGAAGCTAGTCCGTGAAATTAAAATTAGGATAGAAACTTAGAATATAAGCCCCCTTACAGGCAAATTAATATAATTAATAGTTATAATGATTCATAGGAAGATAAATATTCTATGCATTCAAGAAATTAAATGTGCTGGCAAGAAGGCTAAGGAGATTGATAGTTTAGGATTTAAATTATTGTATTATAGTAGTTGTACTAGAAATGATACAGGTGTGATTGTAGATATAGCTAGTGATATTATGAATGTTGCAAATGATGTACTTGGAGTATCAAAGAGAAAAACTTATAATAGTGAAAAATAATTGGCGGTGGAATCAAAATGTATAAGAAAAGATACAAAATAATAAGATTTTTAAAATAATTGGTTTAGATGTAAAAACTATGATAATTGAGAAATATATAGAGAGGTCTGTAAGGAGTCTGAGAGAGCAATACGCAATGCAAAAATTTAGTTTTTAATGATTTATATAATAAATTAGATGCTAAGGAGGACGAAAGATATACACACACACATAAGCTAAACAAAGAAATAAGAGTAGTAAGAATTTTGTTCAAGTGAAGTGCATTAAGGATGAAGATCAAAAGTGCTTTAATTATAAAAGGATATTCAACAAAGGTGGATGAGATATTTTATTAAGATTTTCAATGAAAATTGCAAGAATACAATTGACTTCAGATCTAAAACTGAATATATAGAGTGTAATTTTAGTAGTAATAGATCTAGTGGGGGGATTGTGACTTTTGGGCGATCAAGTCATTAATAAGAGTACATGTTTTAGATATCTTGGATCTATTGTTCAGAGTAATGGTGAAATAGATGAGAATATTATTAGTTAAGTTCAAGTTGGATGGTTGAAGTGGAGGAATGCATTGGGCTTGTTGCGTGATAGAAAAGTCCCCCTCAAACTTAATAAAATTTTTGATAAGATGGTGGTGAGACCTGTAATGCTTTATGGTACAATATGTTGGCCATTAAAAGAGAAGCATAATATTAAGTTAAGTGTTGTAGAGATGAGGTCCATGAGGATGCTCAGGTGGATGAGTGGCTTTTTACTCTCAGAGATAGGATACGAAACGAGCATATACGTGAAATGTTTGGAGTAGCTCCAGTGAAAGATAAGATTAGAGAGAGTCGTTTTAGATGGTTTGGTCATATAAAACGGAGGCCTTCCGATGACCCGGTTAGGAGAGTAGATGCATTAGATCTAGCTTTTGTTAAGGAAGGTAGAGAAAAACATAAAAAGATTTGGTTAGAAAATATTAGAAATGACATTTCTTTATTAAATTTAAATGACAAATTGACCCTTAACAAGACACAATGGAGAAAATTGATTCATGTAATTGACCCAATGTAGTGGGATAAAGGCTTGATGTTGTTATTGTTTTTGTAATTTATTTAGAAAAGTCTATAAATAATTCTACATTTTGTATAGAATCAAGTTGTAAAATTCAAAGTAAAATTTATTTACTTTTCCACTATAAGCATTTCTAAAAATATTAGCTTTGAATTTTAACTGAAAGTTTGCATAGCCTTCCATGAAAACTTTTTTGATGTGATATTTTTTGAATTCATGCTACTTCAGCTTCAGTCTTGATATCATTTGTAAGCATAGGACCGAACATCCGTAAACATTATAATGCTTTAAAACATGTTGGAGTGTAAAGTGAGATATGTTGGAGATGCTCCTTCACATTTTATCTAATTTACTTTGGAAACATCTGTCTGCTGAAATTGAATGAGAGTTGTGTTGACTGATTGATATGCCACCCCTCTGAGTTTCTTATCTTTGGAAACAACAGTGAGGCTTTTGGAAGAAATGCCAGTGCCGTAATTCTTTATGAGGATGCTGCCCGGAAAAAGCTGATGGAATTTTTAGGTGTCCTTCGGGGTTCCCAGTTGATGGTTCAAGCTTGTACCTCTTTGGCATCTCTGCTGGCTAGCACAGAGTCCAGGATAATCCATTATTTGTTGACAACTGGTATAATCAGTTATCACATAACCGACTTTCAAATGATCAGCATGTTTCCTTCTATCCTTATCTTTACTGTTGGTATAACTTGGTTCAGGAAAAGGTCTACCTGATGTTTCTAAAATATTGAAGTTTTTCAAGGATGCATTTGATTGGTCAGAAGCTGAACAGTCTGGGCGCATTATACCCCATGAAGGGTGTGATAGTGATTATGATGCTGTCTGTAAAACGATAAGTGAAGTTGAATCTGGTCTTATGAAGCACCTAAACGAGCAACGCAAGTTACTGGGAAATTCATCGGTACAATTTTGGTTCTCTTTGGACTTTTTCATATGGGGGATTCAAGTTCATTCTGATGTTTTTTGTGTTTGTATAACCTCTTCTCACGTGCTACTTTGTAGATTAATTATGTCACTGTGGGGAAAGATACCTATCTACTAGAAGTTCCTGAGAATCTGATGAGTGCCGTTCCTCAGAATTATGAGTTGCGTTCATCAAAGAAGGTATGTGAATCTATTTTGGCAAGTTATATTATGTTTTTGTTTCTTATTTGAGTTAATTTGGGATAGTTCATTATAAAGTTACAAATTCTTGCTCATTATAAGGTTGCGTGGAAAGTAGGATGATTATTTCAATTATTTTTTATAAGGACTCAAATACCTGCTAAAAAAAGCGGTCACGGGGTCTTTGAGCACAGATTTAAAGTATAGCATTTTTCCCGCCTAAAAACAGTGATGGGTACTTAATTAAATAATTTTTTTACGAATAACAAATTTCCCCGCCTGCTAAAAAAAGCAGTTACAGGTACTTAAGTTTCATGCATACGAATTTTCCCGCTCGCTCAGTGCGTCACGGGTACTTAAATTTCCTCGCCCGCTAAAAAAAGCGGTCACGAGTACTTATTTCATGCACAGAAATGTAAAATACTAGTTTTTACCTTGGGTGCGCAGTAATCGAGGTGGCGACGATGGATGGCGGCGACGGTGTGAGACCTGCGATGCACAATTTAAATTTTTTTTTTAAATATTTGTGCAATTTAATTAATCATTTATGCTTTTCTTTTATTTAAAATAAAGTGTAGAGGAGAAAGAAAGGAAGAGAGCTCTCTTTCTAGAGAGAGAAAGAGAGGGAAAGAGAGGATTTTTGGTGGAAGGGGTTTAGGGTGTGTAGGAAATTGGGGGAGTGAGGTTAGAGAGAGAAAATCTCTCTTTCTCTAATTTTTGGAGAGAGAAAGAGAGAAGGAAACTCTCTTTCTAGAGAGAGAAAGAGAGGGAAAGATGGAATTTGAAGGGAATTTGCGTAGAGAGGGTTTAGGAGGTGCAAGGAAGTGAGAGGAGAGATTTAGAGAGAGAAAATTCCTCTCTTCTCAATTTTGGAGAGAGAGAGAGTGTGTGTAATTTTTTTCTCTCTAGGAAAAGAATTTGGAGGTATGGTGGAGAGGGAAGATGCTTGGGGTGGAGATGGAGCTATTCATGAAGAGATTTCACTCTCCTTGTAGAGTGCTGTCCCTTACACCCATTCTTCATTAGGCATTATTTGACGTTTCCCAATGGACCCGATAAGACTCCAAAAGAGTTTAGATGACATTGTTAACCTAGTGGGCAATATGACTAGAATTATGACGGAGAAACCCGTTAACTATTCCCACTCTAATTGCATGCCCCACTCAGCTTATCACCCGAGACTTGAACCTAGGCCTCCTCGACCTCACTTAGAGTCACCTTACCGTCTGCCTACCTTTGATGGTTCTTTGGACCCTTACTACTTTAGGGAATGGGTTAGACAACTAGAGGACTATTTTGAATCATGTCATATCCCTGAGTCCCACCAGGGTAGCATCGCTAAGTCTCACCTAAAAGGTTGGGCTCTTCAATTTTGGATGAAATTGGAAGATCATAAAGAGTCTCACGGTGAGTACCTTACTTGGAAAGACATGAGACGAGAACTTAATTTGAAATATCGACCCTCTACTAGTAACCGTCATCTAGAGCATCAACCTACCTCGTTTGCTGGCACAAACCATGGACATCACGGTAGTCGAAACCACCCATCCTTTAGTAACGACAGGGTTGCTGTCCCACCCTGTAGGTCTTCACTTAGTCTTGGTGACCACCCTTTAGTGGGTCTTCTGTTGGTTCAAGCCAATATGACTCCCCACTTGGACTAACTTCTAGCCACCTCAGTCAACTTTTAGCCTCCCCAGTCCTTGACCCTGCAAGTGTACTTTTGATAGAGAAATGCATTAACAAGAAAACGCCCTCTGAACCTAAAACTGAGTGCATCCATTTCGTGGATGCTAATGATATTAAGGGTAACAAGGACTTCTTTGAGGATGGAGCAGAAGTAATTGAATCAGACTTCCAGAATGACTTAAACCTTGAGCTAGGAAAGTTAGAACTTTTAAACGTCGACACCTTAACCCACCCCGATCCTAGTCTCCTCGAGGATAAGTCTTTGGACAAAGTATGCCTGGATGATAGTTGAACCTCGAACACATTGAATTTAAATTTGGAAGATCCTGATTTAATTGTAACAACTACTGAGATGACTATAGGTAATCTGGATGGTAATAATCTCGAGTTGGAAGGAGTTAGATTGAATTTACTACCTGGGTTGAATCCCAATTTAACTAACCCTGAATCTATCAATTGTAAGGTTATACCCAAATCTGATTCTATTGATGATAGAAATATGAGTTCGAAGGATAGTGATTTGATTCTAAAAAGTCTTTGAGCCTGATTTGAATAATGAGCCTCCCCTTGTTTTTTTAGAGTCTAACTTTGGAGCTGCTCATTTGGATTTATATTTGATAGAGTGTGTTATTTCTGATTTGACTTACCTCACCGTTCCTTGTACCAACTTTAATATTCGACAGAACGTTAGCCCATACCTTTCTGATGTCTCTCTTACTGTTGTACCCACATATGCCCTAGGAATTCTTCCCCATCTTATGAGTCCCATACCTGCTGACGAATCTTTGGGCTATCCCCTTATGGATGTGAGTCAGGACCCATCATCTTATTTTATTCCTGATTCATTCATTTTGCCCGTTATAGCCTCGCCCTACCATGATAAGGACCATCTCTATCCTAGTTGGACGAATTTGTTCGATTACACTACTACCACTAGGAGACTGCTGTCGACCCTAACTGAAACTACCTATAAAAGTACCCTGGTAGCTAAGAATGTCTTCATTTCTCCTCCTACACTAGTTCTCTTAGACCGAACACTGTAGACCCCCTCTTCTCGTGACTCGTCCACCTTTTCTAGCTATGTGTTCGTGTGAGTTAGTATGTTGTGTGTGTGTTTTGTTGTCTGTTGTCCTCCAAAGATATTTTTGCTTAAAACTTTTGTTTGTGAGCTCATGAGTCTTGTCATTCATCATGCACACCCGATCTCTTGTATATGCATCTGTATTTCACCTTCAGGAGTTACTCACCGAAATAACAAAAGAAGGTTCAAAGAATTCAAAGTTGGAGACTTTGTGATGGTACGGGTACGCCTGGAGCATTTTTCTCCAGGCGCCGTAAAGAAGCTGCATGCTCGAAGCACCGGACCATTTAAGATAATCTCAAAGGTTAATAGTAATTCCTACGTACTGGACCTCCCTTGAGGCTTTAACATGAATCCTACATTTAATATAGAAGACCTAGTAGCCTTTGAAGGACCTGAGTGTTAACCCCAAAATCCACTCCTTAAATCAGCCTTGTGTGACCCCACCTGGTGAGATCCCCAACCTAGCTCCACTCCCCAATTTACATTACTCACCTATAGCAGAGAAGATCGAAGCAATACTAGATGATGAGGTCATTTCCACAAAGGAAGGTGGGCGCCGAAGATACTTAGTTCATTGGAAAGGGACACCGGAGATAGAGGATACTTGGATTGACAGGGACGAGCTACAGAGCCTAGACCCAGATCTCCTAGAGTTGTACGGGGGCTCCATAGATATCTACTCGACGGGGTTGAGTTTTCTCCCACCTGGGGAGAATGATGAGGACATCGTCAGCAATTTCGACACATGTACCATTATGAGACGCCGGAGATCGACGGCCACGATCATGAGCTATTTTTTTTTGTCATTTTATGTAGTAGTTTATTTTATTTTTATGTTTTTCCGCTTTTGCCCTTATGGGTATTTAGTCGCTATTGTAGCCCAAGGGACATTTTAGTCTTTTGGTTTCTTTGTCATTTGGAGGCCTATATATATGACCATTTTCCTATGTAAGATTAGTTTTTGGATGAATGAAAATTTGACATTTGTTCTCTTTGTGAGTGCAAACCTCCACGATCTCTTAGTGAGTTTGTAAGAGAAGCTAGATCTCTTTGTGAGTTCTAGGTCTTCTTGTTCTACTAATTTTCTTCCTTTATTTCTCGTGGTCGATTCGTCGTCGTGGAGATTGGATTGAAGCAATTGTGGAGAGTGGAATTCCCATTTGAATCCCAAGTTTTCCCCTGCCGCCGCCCCTCCCTGGCTTGCCCAAGCCGCCGGCCTGCAGCCCCCCATCCGCCGAACAACAGCCACCGTCCAGCCCCCATGCCGCCGGCTCCCTTTCCCCCTTCCTTCCGCCGCCTCCTCCCCACTCCTTTGAATTTCAAATTTGAAATTTGAATGTTTTATGAGCCTTTACTTGTTTTCTAATTTAGCTCCTTAATTTTAGGCGATCAATTTAATTGAATTTCAATTTCAAATTTGAAATTCAAATTGATCCAATTGATTGTCCTCATATTAGGAAGTTATTTCCCCTTAAGAAATCTGAAATTTTATTTCAGATTTTGTAAAATCTGTGAATTAAGTATGTGGTCCCCATCTATTCAAAACATCAAGCCGCATCACCCTCTTTACATGGCCGGCCCCCTCTCCCTCTCTCCCCTATTAATTCTCTTTTAATACCCCTTTAATCCTTCCCTCCTAAGTTAATTTCAATTTCAAAATTTGAAAATTGAAATTAATCTCTCTACCTTTTTTTTTTTGGAAATCTGAATAAAAACTTCAGATTTTTGTTTTGTTTCCTCACAACCCCGCCCGCCCCCTCTCTCCCCCAAAATCGTGCCCCCTCCCTCTCCATAACTCACGGCTTGCTCTCTCATCTCCCCTCTTTGTTTTCCTTACTCACTCCCACCATGCATGGCGGAACCCGAATGGAACTTTGGATTTGTGCATGACGATCGAGATCAAGTTGACATCCTCCAATCACCGTTCTTTGACGTGGGCTTTGATTTCGACGACACCATCTAAGATTACATCGACCGTATCTATTACACCTTAGTTGACGTGATCGACGAGCAAAGATCAAAGGGACGTTGGATCATCATTGGACGACCATCATCCTCCACCCCTCCGGCCACCTATCCAAGAACGACGATCCTAGGTTCCTTCTTCCTCGGAGCGACCTCGATTCTAATGTGGAGACTCTTCCTCCGCTAAAGCCTAGACTACTTGAGCGTACGGGCTCCAAAGGTGAGAGTTTTCATTATTAAATCGTGGATTCTTGTTCATCGTCGTAGCTTTACAATTGATCTTTGCGTTTTCTTAAATTGTTGGGTAATCGACCTCGCTCTTCTTTGCCTAAGCAAGTTAAAAACTAAGAACTCCAAGGATCAATCCTTGTTATAAGTAGTAACTTTATTTTGGGATTATTTTGTTAAATCTGCTCTCTTTAATTTCTTAAAGTAACTCTTGTATGTTTCACATCAACATGCCTATTTTAAATTAAATAGTTTCAATATCTTATTATTCTAATAAATATATTTAATTATTAATGTCTCTAGTTGATCCCCAAAAATTGTGATATTTGCAACATAAAGAAATGCTGTTTTATTCTCCAATCCATTTCTATATGTATCAGTGCTGCCTACCCGGTTTATGGTCCTATTTTGTTGATGTGGCTATAGCTATTACTTTAAAGGGAAGGTTACCATGTTCATAAATACATCATTTTATTTCAGGGTAATTTCACTTTATCTCATCGTTTTATCATAATGTACACATAACCCATCTGTTTTAAGAATATATAATTAGTCATAACATGGTTTTGACTAAAGTGGCACAATTATTCTTTCCAACCAACCCAAGTTAATAAAAGAAGTGATGTTCCTGCCTCAATCTATTTTTCCCCTTTTTTTTCCAAAAAAAATATATTTTTTAATCTCTAAAAGCCCTTGCCATTTCCTCTCCTTCACTAACCTGGTCTTCATTAATAGTTTCCTCAGCACAGGCTCGATTTCCACCTTCTCATGATTGACCAGCTTGCTTAGTTCCCTCAATGGCAGCCTTCCAACCCCTCCCTGTCACTTTTGCCACCACTGATAAACCTCTCCTTTCTATTTAAGGCAGTGATTATTGTGCTTTCATTTAAAAATTTTGTGATGGTTCTATTTTGCTTCCTCCTTTACTCGATTATGATCACATTGTAGCGGATCAATATATTTTATTGGATCCTAAAATTATACAATCAAATTATGAAGCATGGGCTATAAATTTGGTAGACCAACCTTCAAGTATAAAAATCCATCAAAGAAGAAGGAACAAAAATATTCTGCAACTCGCAAAGGACAACAATATAGTTTTGGCAAAATAAATTCCTAACCCAAGGGTTTAGCTCAATTGGTCTATATATATGTAATAAGCACTAGGTAATTATTTTTATTATATTTCAAGTTTATTTTAGGTAGACAAGTTCTTTATTATAAAACTTGATCTTCTTAATTAGTATAAATACCCCTCATATTGTAAAGTCAAGCTTATGGAATGAATAATTTTTTGAATTATTATCTCTCTCCCTTCTTTTGGAGTCTACATGTACTCTTAAGTGCTTTTTCTTCTTGGATTGCCAAGAAGCATATCAAGTTTTGGCATTTTTCTTGGAGAGGTCATCGAGGCCTGTATGCAGTTGATGAAAGAGATTTCTGTTTCTTCTCTGTTTGGTGGACTTCAAAATTTTCTTGGAGCACCAAGGACCTAGAAAGATTTGTTAATTATATTTTTAAAGGTTTCAAATAGCCATTAAGGCTTCGTTTGATTCGGTTTATGCTTACATAAAAAGGAGTTTTAGAAAAAGAGGTTGAGAAAAAGCCGTTCAATAAAATGGAGTTTCAATAATGAGATATGTTTGAATAATATTTTTAAAAGTGCTTATTAATACTTGAAAGTAATTTTAAATTGTTTGTTTAGGAGTTCTGCTTTTGAGATTTTATTATAAAAGATAATTCGCTTCCGAAACTCTGTTTTGTGAACGAAGAAGCAGATACGAAAAGAATTTTGTAACCGCCAAAAAAACGATGTTTATTAAAAAGGAATTATTGTTAAGCTTTGATTCCAAACAGTAAAAACTAATTGATTTCGGCGTATTCAAACGGAAACGGAGAAAAAAAGCCTAATCAAACTAGGCCTAAGTATTGGTATTATAATAAATAACTGAATCATTTATTTGGTTGTGTTGTTAGTGGCTGTAATGCTTTTGTACTATAAATCTTTATCCATTTTGTTTTTGTTTTCTTTAAATTTTAAATCTGAATTCAAAATCAATGGTTCCCAAAAGAATTATTTTGTTTAGCACTTGAATGAGCTTAGGTTAGGGCTTCTGTGTTGATTTAAAATTTATTTATGATTTTATTTTATAAAAAATATATGGTAAAATTTAGATTTTGAAGTTTTGATTTTCAAAGAGTATTAAAATTTAGAGCTTTTGACTGCATATTTAGGAATTGTATTGATATTTAAACAAATTATTAGAACCCAAATTCGTCTAAATGAAGATGGTTGATATTAAGCAGAAATTTTGTTTATTTATAAAATAACGTTGAAATATAACAGTGATAAATTTTGTTTAAAAATTGTCTATCTTGACAGTAGTTTTAGAAATGTTAGATGAATGTTATGTTGTAAATGATTTAAATTAAAAAATATAAATAATATCAATGTTAATAAATAAATAGTTTATTTATGTTGATATATCAAGCATTTAGTTATTAATAAATATGAACTATGATTTATGGACTTGAATAAAAGTAAAAATTAAATAAGATTTATATATTTGAATGAAAAAATATATATATAGTCGCCTTAGATGGTTTGTTCACATAAAATGGCGGCTTTTTGATGACCCGTTTAGGAAAGTAGATGTATTAGATGTGGCTTTTGTTAAGAAAGGTAGAGGTAGACCTAAAAAGATTTGGTTAGAAAATATTAGAATTTGACTCTTAAGATGACACAATGGAGAAAAAATATTCATGTAGCCGACCCCACGTAGTGGGATAAGGCTTGATGTTGTTGTAATGAAAATATATATATATAATTAAATAACGAGAGATATTATTTTGTAAATAAAGTAGTTTATATTAATTAAATGATAGTTATAACTATGATATATTATATTAAACATGAAAGTAGATAAAAGTATGGGGAAATAGTAATATAAATAAATAAATAAATGTTTACACACACACATATATATAAAATAGTTTAAATGATATACTTAACATAGTTGTATAAAAACAAAAATAAATAGTTGACATGTAGAAATTATTTTTTTGTCCATAACCGTACAATATCAATTCTTATATGTCTCATTTTTTTATATAACACATCTGTTACAAGAGCACCGTCCAAATTACACCATTTAAGGCACTTCAAAATCAATAGTTTTTTTTTTCATTCTATGTGCGGTACCTTAGTGTCCATACCTAGTACTATAAGGAGATAAACTCCACATGTCAACATGCACATGCAAATTTTTCTATATAAATGATTTCATTTGCAATTTTGCACATGCAATTAATTTTAATCAAAAAATAATTTTATTCTTTTAATAAAATTAATTGTCAAATGATTTATATTGTTTTATTTATTATGACAAGCATATATATATTATATTTTGAATTCCATTATTTTGCTATAATTGAGAGATATGTATTCACCGAATTATATTGATACCTCATCATCATTTTAAATAATATTTTCATGATAATATTTTGAAATTTAAATGAGTGGAAGAAGAGAATTTATACATCATTGATGTGGCATTATAAGAGAAAGGTATTTAGATTATAATTGTTATAGTTTGAGTTTAAAAAGAATTTGGTGACTTAATGGCTCTTTCAATGTATTGGAAATTATTATGTGAAGAAGTATGAACAATTATTTTGATATTAGTTAATGTTAGCAAATGAAATTAAAAAACTCCATTTGACTGTTTGTTTCCACCTCGATACTTTGGCCGGTTGGTGACAAAGAGTTTGACTTAGGACAGCTCACGAGTTCGTGACAAAGAGTTTGACTCAGAGCAGCTCACTTGCAACCACTTATTTCTAGAGGATCATTAATTACTGATAATGGGCATTGCTCGATGAGTTGCAAGATAAAGAGGCAATGATGCCTGTTTCAATGGTGCACAATGTGAAGGAATGAGACTTAATGACAAAGTCCCATTTGTGGATGCAAGAGAGGTGGTGGGAGAGGCTGTGGGTGGCAGATTAAGGTGTGCAGGAGACACTCGAGGCTGTTTTTAGTCCCATTATACATTTAATCCTTGGTCAAAACTGTCATTTTAATTCTCTTCACATTTTGAATGGAAAAGATATGTATGAAATTTTAATCAGAAACATAAAAATATCTGTGGCACTTTAGACAAGCTTATTGGGGTTAACCTCATTGCTAAACCATGCGGTGTTGTGTTTATTATAATAAATAGATGTGGGTAAAGATAATTATTCTTTTTTATTTTTATATACCTAAATTTTACACTGATATTTTAAAATTTACTTGGATTTTGGAACTTTTTTATAGTGATTGTTGTATCTAACATAGTTATTGTTGACCTCAATACTAGTGTCGGAGTCGAGTCGACCGTGCAAGTTGAGTTTCGAAAGCAAAAGAGCTCGAAACCGTGCAAAACTCACTTGACGTGCGTCGACCGAAAACCCAAAATTGTAGAAATGGCCTCCGTTGGCAAAATGGATAGCGCTGAGCCGCTGTTGCATCCAGAGCAACGAAAACAACTAAGATCAATGCCCATACTGATTGGGCTCGTCAATTGGTGAAAATTTAAATTTCACGCGCGCAAATCGAGCGACGATGTAAGCGGACGATGACGATGACATAACGACCGAGCCAACATATAGTTTATTAAAAAAATTGGTTTTGTATTATTATTAATAACAATATAAAAGAGGGGGAGAAAGAGAGATTTAAAAAAAAAAGAAAAATTCTAAATAAAAAAAATCCCTAAACTACCCCCACTTAAACCCCTTGCTCATTCCCTTATACACTCACCCAACCGGCCCCCCCTCTCTTCCTCTCGGATCTTTCTCACGCAAGCCGCCGACCTCCTCCTCCCTTCAAGCTCCTCAAGGCAACCATCTTCCTCTTCTCTTTTCTTCTTCTTCTTCTTCTTTCTACTTCTTTCTTCCTCTTCCATTTTCCTTTATTTCTTCTTCTCTTCTTCCTTTCCTCTCTTGTTGTTCCTCTCCTCCATCTCCTTCTTCTTCTTCCTCCATCCTTTTTAAAAATCTTCCAAAAATCCTAATCCTAAATTTTTTTTTTCTTCGCATCCATCCCTCAAATCATAACCTCCCTTCACAAAAAATACTTCCCCATTCATCCTACATCTCTTCCACCAAAAGTCCTCTCTAAAAAAATATACTTTCTCTCTCTAGCCTAGAGAGAAAATTTTCTCTCTAGAAAGAGAGAAATCCCATAAAATTTAACCTTAAATACCTCATCCAACACCTACACATCCTCCCAATTCCATGTTTTTCTTTCAATTTAGTGAAAAAATTCTACTCTCTTTCTCTCTCTAAAATTGGAGAATAAGAATTATTATTTTTTCCTTTTCTAACGCTCCTGCCTCATCACTACCATATTTATATGCACATTCTACACCTCTTCCACCAAAAGCCCTCTCATTCCCTTTCTTTTTTTCTCTCTAGCCTTTATTTTAAGAAAAAAAAATATAATTAATTAAATAGCATAAGTGATAATAAAAAAATTACATTGTGCATCGCAGGTTTCCCGTCGCCGTCGTCTGTCATTGTCGTCTCTGTCACCGCATACTTAAGATATAAACCCGATACTAATATTTCACAATTTTAATGTATGAAATATAAGTACTCTAACTGCTTTTATTAGCATGCGAGAAAACATAAATACCTATGATCGCTTTTATTAGAGAGGGGGAAAATTCATATGTATGAAATAAAAGTACCCGTGACCCGCTTTTATTAGTGAGCGGAGAAATTTGTATCCATGAAATATAAGTACTCGTGACCGTTTTTATTAACAACAACAACATCAAGACTTTGTCCCACTGCATGGGGTCGGCTACATGAATTTTTCTCTATTGTGTCCTGTTAAAAGTCAAACTCTCAATTAAATCTAATAAAGAAAGATTATTTTTAATATTTTCAAACCAAGTATTTTTAGGTCTACCTCAACCTAAAACTTAAATAGGTACTTGAAGACTCCGTGACCGCTTTTATTAGCGAGCGGGGAACGAATCTGTGGTCGCGATATCACTTGACACTTACTGTGACTGCCTTTCTTGGTAGGTGAGAAGGCTTTACACACATCGATGTAACCTCTTACACGGTGACGATGTCGGGGTGTTGCCGAAATTTTCAATAAAACTCATAACTTAGAGAATTTTATAGAAATTAAAATCTATCTAAATTTTTATGTCAAAAAAAAAAAAAAAAAAACACGCGACATCCTATGTTCTCAACACTAAAAGCAAATATGAAAGAAAATCCAAACTATAACATAATACAACTTATTCTTTCAAAAAAAAAAAAAACTTAATACAACTTACAGTGAACGTGTATGGGAATTATTTGTTCACCAACAAGTAGGAATCAAAATTCTTTCTCTTAGCTCTTGATTTGTACACATCTAAACTCCTCAGCAACAGTCCTTGCAGAAATGAAGTGTGAAAAAATGAATTTAGTCTCCCTCCTATTTATAACATAAAAGTTAAATTATTTTTGGGCCCCTCCAGCTTAGGATTCCTTTGTTAAATGACATGGAAGTTATGTCTGCGGGCCCCACCAACTTAAGATCCATGTTTAAAATATGTTAAGATTCTATTTCGAGGTTCTGACTTTGGATTACTCAAATATTCACCAACGGGTGAAATACGAGATTAAATGCACCTGAATATGGGCGGTAATTATCTTAAAAAGGGGAGTGGGTAAAAGTAAAGATTATTTACCTTTTCTATGAAAATGTATTTACATTAATTATTAACACATAGGAATCCCTGAATATCCTCGGTAATTATTTTGGTTAAATGCTTAATAATAAAATGAGAAACATCAATCACATTGTGATTCCCATGAATATTTGTCTTCAAAAGAAATAAAATATCGCACTGTTTGTTATATGTCATAGGTTGTATGACTCTTAATTCAAGTGTACACATCGCGTCAGTTTATTGAAAGGGAGTGTCGCCTACGAGCCCCTATTGCCTAATGCGCATATACCAAGAACATGTAAACACATGATACAAATATATTAAGTGGCATATATGTATACTGCCAATCACACGGGCGCACTGCATAATATATATGCATAACCTTTGATCATGCAAATGTATCTTGCAAATATATCAACAGTCATGAAAAGATAGCATGCATGCATATTGAACAAGCATAAAATGCATCGAGTATTGTGCAAGCACATAATGCAACATACTAATCATACAAATGTAGTATTTATCTGTGTATGTACATTTGGTCAATATACCTTATAAATGTATTATGCATGTTCTACAAGAATACAAATCATATAGACACATTATACATGTCAAGTAAATATATTATGCATCACTTATATGTACATTATATCAATCCTCTAGGTGCATTATGTTGATCATGCAAATGCACATGCAAATATACAAATATGCATATAAGCATGCAAATACATTAGGCATATGTATTGTCTCATACTTAGATACATCATATACATGTTTTGTATCGCATGCAAATATATTATGCGCATGTATTATACAACATATAAATGTTGTAAGCGTACACGCCACACAACACAACAATGCGTAATGCAAGATGCACTGAAAAGTATGCTATCGCATAGGCCCTAACGAGCGTGACATAAATGTCATGTCTGAGGATGCTGCATAGATTGAAAAGTAATGAGTTTTAAAGTATGTAAACATACACCAAATATTAATTCAAATGCACATACGTAATTGTAATTATGCAAGGTGCACTGAAAAATAAATACTTGCATGTGCTCCGACAAATGCATTACCCTCTTAAATCCTTGCCTGAGAATGTTGCGTGGGTCAAAAGTGAACTTAGGATCAAGTTCGATCCTCCTCTTTGAATGGACCAAAATTGACATGCTGAACCACCAAACAAATACACGGTTGTAGCACCAACCAAAGTTTTTTGTTTTATATGTTCATATTAGGCCTTCAAGATCTATCACAAGAAATGTTCACTACTAAAAACATAAACTTCCGGGATCGTCGCTCATTAAATCAATCGAAATATTTGAATTTTATACGTTCATATTAGGCCTTCAAGGTTTTTTATAAAGAAAATTCATTCATTAAAATACATGCTCTCGGTTCTGATATATATATATATATATATATATCAAATAGTCGACAAGGTTTAAATTATAAAATGAAATTACTTAATCACTCCGATGATGGCCGTGTTAAACGTAGATTTCAACCGAATGAGTCAATTCTAAGTATTCAAAATGCCTCTCAAACTCATAAAAATATGAACATTTAAAGTGATTTCAAAATCACGTTGATGCTAGCTGTATTGAATGTTTATCTCAACCGAAGGGAATCACGTATTTTCAAATGTCCTCAAACTTCCACAGAATACAAAGATTTTCAAATGTCCTCAAAAACATCCTGATGATGATCGTGTTGAAATTAGATCTCAACCATAGGGGTTAATTTCAAATATTCAAAATGCCTCTCAGAGGCCCATAAAAATTCCAAAAATATAAAATTCAAATATTTAAAATCGAAATTAACCATCAAAACACTTAAAGCAAAGCCCATCCACAATCGTGAGCAATAGTTTATCAAGGTGGACAATTCGAAAATCACTTTAGCTCACAAAGAGCTAATGTTTTGTCGAGAATATAACTAGGATTCATTCTCAAATAGTCTCTTATCAGTAAGGACGTGACACATGTTCTCTAACTGATGGTTTTGCGGCGAATAACACCACACCTATGGTTTTCCTGCTAAATGACGCCATAGGTAAACGGTTATGATAAGGACCCTATGAACCGGGTGATTTGCGCTAAATGAAACAATTATATTACGGTCATGACCATAGCCCGTAAGTTCCCTAATGACATTAAATCCTTGAGATTTGAATCAATAAGTTATAATCGATGGGGTACAAAGCCCTTTGTTAGTTAAGGTGGATTTAAATTTATCCCCGTAGATAAATATTCATCTCGAGTCTACAAGGTGCCCTTGGACGAAGCAACCCATGGTTGCCTACAAGGATCTTTCTGTCAGGTTGGGTTGACTACCTCCTCTGATTAGGTAGACCAGGGACCACGATGACTCGGGGTGATGGAACCATGAGATCTTGATTAACTCCATGATGCATTCTCTCACCATCCGCTTTAAGTGCAAGGCGGTGAAATTTTTAATTCTAAATATTAAATTTCCAAAATGAAAACACATGCTACTATTATATGCCGGATAACACGTATCTCTAAGTATCAATTTGACGAGTAGCCTTAATCGAAAGTTCTCTCCCGCTATCGGGAGGAGTAATTAATTATCGGGCTTGCGCCTATAGGAAATCATAACTCAGATCTAAAGTCCTCACAAAATGAGGGTGAAATCTCTTGTTAGTGTCTTATTTCAAACCCAATTTGCCTAAAATTTAGCCTGGAACTTAATTCGTTAAAATTCCCCCGAAAGAGGGGAGGCCCGGGCGCGGATTTTCGGAGCCCACTGTTATAAAAGTGCCTTTGGCTTCAACGGGAGTTTGAGAAATTTTTGCTGCTTGGATATGATTATTTTCAAAGGCTCTACATGCTGTTAGGAGGTATATTGATTTATGCTAATTTTTCCAGTTACTCTTTGCTTATTTGAGCATGTTGTTGCAAAGTTTTGCCATGAATCAGTGAAATTATCTTGCGGCTTTCAATCTAGCTTCAGAGCTCTATCATCTGTGATTACTGTGTTTCTAAGCATCATTTTAATTGCCCGTGGTCACTTTTCTATTCATGCTGTATTCATGTTTTTTTTTTCAAGATGTACTTGTGAATTTTTTTGTGCAAAACGTTGTTGAACTGTCCCATCTGCTCAAAACTTTTGAATTGCAGGGATATTTTAGATACTGGACAGCAGAAATTAAGAATTACATGTCAGAACTTTCACGAGCAGAAGAAGAAAAAGAATCTAAGCTGCAGGGGATTCTTTTGAGGCTAATGGAACAATTCAGCGAGCATCATAGCAAATGGAGACAATTAGTTTCCGTTATTGCAGGTATTTTTTCATTCTTTGATAGGGAGAGCAGACATCATTACTTTATCGCGCACATTCTTGTTATTGACAATTATGTGTTATTCTATTCAGACCTTTCCATATCCGAACAAGGCTTTCTGATGTAATTTTTTTTTTCTTGCAGCAAAAGTTTTATATTTCAATTTGAAAAGAACTAGATTTACAAACCCTTGCAAGTAATCTATTCACAGTAAACTAATATAATCGAGAGTATAAACAGAAAACAGCAAATAACAAGAATCAGTAAATAAATTTAAACATGAACACGAGAAAGCACAAGATAAAACAAATTATATGGTTTGACATGGGGTTGCCTACATCCATGTAGAGGAATCGAGACTTAGTTTTTATTGAATCATTTGTCTAGCAAGTTAAAGGTTTGCAAGTGTTCAACCTCTGTTCTTGATCACAGATTTCGCTTAAAAATGTATCCTTGTCTTCCTTGTGCGAAACACTTGTATCCCTTGAATAGGAGATAATGATGAACCTTGGATAACTGCAGCTCTTAGTTTGACTTCTGGATGTTGATTGAGGAGGTGAAAAATGATGGTGAAGATGTTCAACCCGACAACCTCAATTTCCCTCCAAGAAATCGATTTATGGATAACCAACCTTCCTGATATCCTGTAATTCTCGGTTTTTAAAACCTGAGAATGATCGTAATACCTTCTCCGGCCAACAGCACTCCAAACAACACCTGTAGCTCTTCTCTTCTCTTTGCTCGTGAAAGCCCTCCTCTCCTTTAAGCCTTTCAATTTTTCTTTTTTATCTCACCCGTTATTTCCTTTTTCTTTTGTTGCTAAAATATAGCCATCTGTAATCCATATAGAAGGAACTAAAAACTAGAAAGCAATACAAGAAATAGAGTTAAGTAAACAAACATAACTGGATATTTCATAAATAAGAAAAGGATCAAAATGATTTCTCAACTTTTTGTGAGGGATCAAAATAGTCTCCAAATCTATTGAGGGACAATTTGATCTCTCAATTCTTTAAATGAGATATTTTTGATCCTAACATCTAATGTTGGAGCCTAATAGTATTAAATATAAGAGTATTTTGATCATTTTTTTATTAAATATTTATTAAATTTAATTTTCAAGTAAATTATAATTTCACTTAAAAATTTTATCAAACATTTTTTTAATAATAAAAAAAATATTTGGTCATATTTTATAAATATGATTTGTAAAAAGATGTGTGACTAAGTTGAAAATAAAATATATTTGCTTTTGATTTCTCTAAATCAATAAATATCATTAAAATGTTTTAAATTAAAACTAAAATTATTATTAATTTTTTTATTAAAAAATATTTAATAAAATTTTTAAGAAAAATTATAATTACTTGAAAATTATATTTAATAAATGTTTAATAAAAAATGATCAAAATACCTTTATATTTAATACCATTAACTCAAACATTAGATGTTAGGAAAAAAAAAGGTCACATTTTAAATAGTTGAAAGATCAAATTGGTCCTTCAAAAGAGTTGGAGATTATTTTGGTCCCTCACAAAAAAATTGATAGATCATTTTGATCCTTTTCTCTTAAGTAAATTAAATAATAACTAAGACATTTGTGCATCTAAATCAAAATAAAAAGTTAAGTTTTGATCTTTAACTTTTTTTAACATCTTTCATGTTGTAAACATTTCATATCTTCAACAGGACACTATTATTGTCAATGTGAAATTTGACCCCCGGTGGATCTATTTATTTTAATTAAGATTGATATCCTTGGTGTTATATTTGTTTGCCCTGCTATTGAAAACTATTTGGGTGAAACTGGTGTTGTTAAAGGTGTGTCTACTTGTCACGACCTGGTCGGAGACTCGAATTAATGAGACAGGAACAAATGGTCGGACAATTTATTAAATTTTTATTTACTAAAACTATGGCCAATAAAAATTTTGTAAGTGCCACTAAAACCTCAAACAATTTGAAATAAAATTATATAAATACCTTTCATTTGGAGTGTCTTGCCTACGGTACACATTTTCACATTTTCTATTCATTTATGATTTGAATAATATCTGTTCATTTATAAATTTAAGAGTGACTCACAAAAGAGCTCAGTGAGTAAATTATGCTTCTAAACTATAGTTAACTCGAGGTATTTGGAATAATATACATTATCATTTCAATGCATAAAATAATTTTATTTAATCATTTCATTTCAAGACTTTCAATATTATGCATATATCACATATTTATCTTTTTCTTATAAATAAATGGTAGGCACTTTCTAAAATAGCACCAATGAAGGTACTTATTTTTCATTTTATTTTTCTTTTTCATTTACGTGTACGGGTATGTTTCGTCTCCATCCAGTACTATAAGGGGGTGTGTTTCATCAGTCAACATGAGCATACAATCATTCTACATAAATCATATCACTTACATTCTGATATCATTTCATATTGCTTTATATAATATACATCATGATATATGCTATATGACATTTTTATGATATAAAATTTAAGTCTTCCCAATTCAACATGATTAATTATTTTTAGTAAAGAAAATTTATATAGCATTAATTCATAAAACATTAATAATAAGCAATTAAATAATAATAGTATTTGATGCATCATATATAGGAGAAGAATATATCATTATTGTTTATTGTAAATTAGGACATGAGTGCTCACCTTAATTCGAATGTTTTGTAGTTATGTTCTTACTTCTTACGTTGAGGTCGATAAAATTAATACCTATGCAAATGATATTATTCTTTAATTTACGAATCGCTTGTAAATCCTTAACATTTCAATTTTCTTATATTTTATTAAAATATACTATTATTTTTCTGTACAAATTATCCTTGACTCTTAAATTCATTGTTCGTCAAAATCTAATTTACAATTTAACATAATATAAACTTAATTTATTTCTTATCTAGTTTAAAATCTCATATACTAATTTAATTATGGTCTCTTTACATGTATATACATATAAATATATACATATATTTAATAATTAACAAATAAAATTTTCAACTAAATTACTTTCAAATTAAATTTCCTTAATAGTGTTAGTTACTTTCATCCTTAAGAAATTCATAAATCCATAATTTAAAAAATAATAATTAGACATTAGATGAGATCTTAAGCTTATTTTAAAATTTAACATATATATTAGTTAAACATATAATCCCAAAAATAAAATAAATACTTTACCTTTCTTCCTAATCTCTTCCAAACACAAGCCCAAACCCACACACTCACAATTTTCCTCCCTTAGCGGCTTGCTTGTAGGTGTTGTCCCCCCTTTTCTCCTTCTCTCTCATATTTCTCTCATTTAACGACCCTGGACGGAGCGGAACAGAGTTATCTCACACAAGGAGTCATCGTTGTTTGCATCAGAACGCATTGCCTTGTTCACGTATGCGATTCGGTTTGCTCGGCTTGCCTGCTGATTGCTCACTCGTGTCTATACTTACGTTTTTTTCTTTTTTTTTAGTTTGGCTGGTTCACCAGTTCAATTGAACCAGCCATGCCCGGTTCTTACACTAGTTACCTATGAGGCACAAGCTAACAAAAACAAGCATGTGCCATGTCACTAAATTACATTGTGTCATAGTGTTTGACTCAAATGAAATCCCTTTTTTTATTTCATGAATCAGTTGAGCATGTGCCATATAGTTGAGGCATGCAAGCTCACTTATTATTGGTTCTCTTAGTCTTTGAATTGTTGCTCGCAACTTTTACATTCTCCCTCGATGGAGCTAGTTGCTTCTCGACAATTCTCGTATGCACCTTCTTGTGCCCATTAGTTTTCTTATATGCTTCTAATTGCAAGTGTTAGTGGCTTCTTGCTCACGAATTTCTTTTAGATAATGCTTTTGGGTGTATCTTCTTCAAGTTTTTGGCGCCTCATTTTCACTCTCCCATTTCACATTGTCTCCACCATTGGTCTTCAGTCAGTCTCTAATTTTCACGACTATTTTTTATTTTAAAATATTTTTTCATCACTTCATTCTTTATACCTTTGATTATTTTTGTGGCTTTTGAATAACTAGAAATTATTATTAAATTGATTATTATATTTTCTAAAAATTATATTTTGAGATGATTTAAATTTTGATAATCAAGTTATCATGAGCACTCTTGTTAGGAAGTACTCTACTTCACTTTGGGCTTTGCGCATTGAATCAAAAAAAGAAATCTTGCACATCAAATTGTGCTGTGTGCCTTTAGAACTCTGACTAGCACTATAGTCTGTCATTACAAAGGGATAGGAGTCCGCATGTCACCCTTTCTTCTTCTCTTCTGAATGCTTGTGCGCTTCATTTCAATGTATTTATTCAAGTATGCAACACATTGGATTAGACTGTAGTAAGAGTCATAATTTAACTCCCTATTCTGAACTTAAACTCTTTAATGCCTTGAATTTTATGGCACCATCATTTTGATATCTGCTAAATATAGATTTCTTCAATAGCTTTCCATTTCTCTTCTTTACTTTTGAAATTTTATGTTTATGAAATCCATTTCACTGCATTACTGAGGACATCTTATTCTTGTTGCAGAATTAGACGTTTTAATCAGTCTCGCAATTGCTGGCGACTATTATGAAGGGCCTACATGCCGGCCAGTTATCAAAGATATAAAGGATTCAGGCAATATCACCACTCCCTTCTTGTATGGTAAAAGCTTGGGACATCCTACTCTCAGGATTGATGCTTTAGGAAAGGGCTCCTTCGTCCCCAATGATGTCAGTATTGGTGGATTTGAACAAGCCAGCTTTATTCTTCTCACTGGTCCTAATATGGGTGGTAAATCAACCCTTCTTCGTCAAGTTTGCATGTCTATAATCTTAGCTCAGGTATTGCCCAGTTCTTGATCTTAGTTATAAACTTTTATAGGAACTTGAAAATTCCAATCCCCTTCGGCTTCATTACTAACTTACCCTTTTTGTAATGGCTTGGATTTTACTTAGGCCTCGTTTGTGACAGCTTTTTTATTGCTTCTTAAAGCGGCTTTCTAGTATAAAAATTTTAATTTTTTACTAGAAAGTCGCTTTAAGAAGCAATAAAAAAGCCGTCCCAAACGAAGCCTTAGTTCGACATTCACTTGCTAATTCATTATCTACCTAGATTGGAGCTGATGTTCCTGCAGAGAGCTTTGACCTCTCACCTGTTGATCGCATCTTTGTCCGTATGGGAGCAAGAGACCACATTATCACTGGCCAAAGTACATTCCTGACCGAGCTTTCAGAAACTGCATCTGTGTTGTCTTCTGCAACCCGACATTCCTTTGTAGCACTCGATGAACTTGGTCGGGGAACATCAACTTCTGATGGACAAGCAATTGCAGGATCTGTTTTACAATATCTGGTTCATGAAACTGACTGTAGGGGCATGTTCTCCACTCATTACCACTGCTTGGCAGCAGATTTTGTTAAAGAGCCTAAAGTAATAAATATAATTCTTATCTAGTCAAATATTATCCATTCACTAGGGCAAATTATTCTGTGCGGACGCCGTGCGCAAGCTTGCGTCCGGATTGCTGCGCTTTTGATGTATTTTTGCAAAAGGAAGCTAATACACAATTTTAATTGCATATTAGCTGTCCTTTTGCTGATTATTTGCAAAAATATAGCAAAAGCGCAGCAAATATCTTACTCATTGTGTATTTGCTGCCATTTTGCTGCGCTTTTCAAATACTCAGTAAAAGAGCAATAATAGGGTAGTTAATATGCAATTAAAATTGTGTTTTAGCTGTCATTTTGCAAAAATACATCAAAAACACAGTAAAAGCGCAGCAAATTCGGACGCAAGCTTGCGTCTGGTGTCCGCACATAAAATTTGCCATTCACCAAAGAGTCAAAATATGTGAATACGCCATTTTATTTTCAGGTATCCGTCTGTCATATGGCTTGTAACGCCATTTTATTTTCAGGTATCCGTCTGTCATATGGCTTGTAAAGTAGGAAAGGGATTAGACGGTGTGGAAGAAGTCACATTCCTTTACAAACTGACCCTTGGTTCTTGTCCCAAAAGCTATGGAGTAAATGTTGCTCGCCTGGCTGGTATCGTCCCCTTCAATTTTCTTATTCTTTTTTATATTTATATTGCCTGCTTGATGGCTTTTATTTGCTTGTTGAGTATATAGGAATACCCCTCTCGGTTATTCAGAAAGCCATGGCAAAATCAAATGATTTTGAGGGTATTTATAGTAATCGCCAACGTGGTCGAAGTTTTCTGAAAGATAAAGAGATATCTGTCATTCAATATTTGATGAAAGTTGCAGAGACCTGGAAGGATGGGAGGGATTCTCAGGTCGTTAGTATGAGTCTGCTCAGAGAGATCCAACAGAGTACTCAGTTGCTATTGGTAGAAAGCTGAAGTCGAGTGGTTATGACTTCCTACACCAATGGTTAGTGTCACTTGCTCGTTTTGGTGCAGCTTTTTATTTTCTAAGGTTTCGTTGGGACGGCTTTCTTATTGCTTCTTAAAACGACTTTTTAGTATAAAAAGTAAAATTTTTATAAAAAAAAAACTGCTTTAAGAAGCAATAAAATAGTTCGTCGCAAACAAAACCTTAATTTTGTATTTCAGATGGCTGCCACAACTCTATTCGATTACTACTTTTTCTTCTGTATTTTGGAAATTTTGGTGATAATAATTGATAACCAAATTTTTTAAGTGTTGTAACTGCACGAAAATTATTATGTAAAATTTTTAGAAGTAAAAAAAACTGTGATGTCCATTGCTTCTTTCAAATTATCTTTTATTGTTTTTAACAATTCTGAAGTTACTTCAAACAGTCAGTATGAGCGTTGAATGTTTTTTTTTTTTTTTTGAGCCGTGCCTTTACGGTTAATGTAGAAGTGAAGATATTTTATTGGAGATGATCAGATTGGTGTCGGTGCCTATGGGTGGAACAATTATTACGTCCTCCGACGTGACGTAGAGGAACGTTCGGTCGGAGGCCAAATCACGTAAAAAAATGAGAAATACCGAGCAAATACCGAGCAATATCAAACAATAACGAGGAATACCATCACGTGAAGACCAAATACTGAGTTATATCGAGCAATACCGAGTTATACAAAAGTTGCACCGAGTTTTTCCTAGAAAAAACTCGGTACAACTCGGTATTACTCGGTATAGCTCGGTATTGGTCTTCAAAGAGCGGTATTTCTCGTTATTATCAAATAATACCTAGCAATATCGAGCAAATACCGAGTTTTTTGGTGGGATTTTACTTCCAATCGAACGTTCCTCTACGTCCTTACACCGGATCTAATAAAAGTTCCTATGGGTGTTCCTTACACAATAGCTTTTTTATTGAATATTCACTCGGCTTAGATAATCCGTGCCGTTGGGAATCGTTAATCCTTTTAATTAATAAATGAAGTAAATCTTACGACGCGGGGGTTGATAAAATATGACCTAAATTGAATATAATAAGAGGTTTTTGTAGTATCAATTTGTGATAACAATTGAATTGAACGTTCGTGTTTATTGTTGATTAACATGCATAGGGAGCTTTACATATAGAGCACTGAAAATTTTCATCATTTAAATATTTAGCATAAATTTCACTATTTATTCACATAACCCTTAAAATATCAAATAACAATAAAAATTATTTTAATCGGTGAAATTTTGAATTCAAATACCGTCGCAACTAAGAAATTATTATGTGCTGACATCGAACGGTTCGGAGATGAATCAGAGCGTGTCATGTCATCCGGTGTCATTCGGTATACGTCGGTAGATAGTTGCAGATGTAATAAAAAATTAATGTGGTAGGTTATAATTCACCTTCGAACGGCGTCCGTATTCATACAGAATAATTTTACAAGATGAAATTCATCTAGTGTGTTGTCGCTTTCTTTGGCATCATTGCATGGCATCAGTTTTGTTGCCAGTTTTAAATGCTGTGGTCCTACCATTAGCTTGAGATGATGTGGGTCCTATTGATGTCCTTTTCAATGAGATATTGATACTCTAACTATTTGTTTGGAACCTCTTGTAAGAATTAGGTATTCTTATTCATTCAACATTGATTTTTTATGTGTCTATTATTGATTTAAAAAAAATTATAAATTTTTATGTGAATGAGGATGATCAAAGATAACTTATTTCACAATCTTTCACTGATTTGATGATAATGTGGATATATTATGATAATAATTAAGTAATCTAAACATACAATATTAAAAGGTTGATGTTATGGACATATATGTTATAAATATGAAAGCCTTTATAGAATATTAAAGAATTTATTATAGATTATACTCCTATTTCTAATCTATCAAAAATTAATAAACGGGTGAGGTTTTTTTAATATATGAGAGATTTTTAATATATAAGAAGTATGTGTGTAAATTTTTAATATATGAGAGATTTTTATTTAATTAAATGTTATAAGCACTAAAATAAATTCTTTTGAAGTAAAATTTAAGCTTTGAAAATAAAAGGATATTTTCTTAGAGAGATATCATTAAATTATATCAATAAACTAATATAGAAATCTAATAGTATTAATGAAATAATAAATTTTTTATCTAGAACAAAGAGAATAAATTTTGTCATTAATTTAAGTGATAAACTAAGCACTTTTAGAAATCAATTAAATGCCATAACAATTACATGTTTTATTTAGCTAATTGGGAAGAGAGAGAGAAAGAGAGAGCTGAAATCTTAATTAGTAAAATACTCTATAATTTTTTTAAGAATTATATATTTAAAAAATTATATGTTATGATTTATACTTTTCATAGAAAGTAAATGAATGTTATATGAATGAATTGACTATATATTTATGTTTGCATGCGCAAGTTGAATGGTGGAGCACTCGTAGTACTGGATGGGAACTCAATGAATTCGTGCACGCAAATAGAAAATATTATGGAAAAAGGAAAAGGAGTAACTTCAAAAAAAAAAAAATTTAAGGAGCAACTTCATTGGTACAATTTAGATGATGTTTTCTGTGACGACTATATTATGTACAAAAAAGATAAAGATATGTTAAATGCATAATAGCGATGATTATGATAAAATGAAATTAAATTGAAGAATTTTATATTTGGAAATGAGCTAGTATATTGTTTCAAAGTCCTTGTGTTACTATAATTTTAGAAGCAGGATTTAGTTATTGAGTTATGTTATGACTCTCTTTCCATTGAAAAATAATTACATATATATATGTATAATTTAATTAGCTAAAATGAGCATAAAAGAAAAAAATGTGTATCATAGACGTGATGCTCCGAGAGGAAGGTATTTATGATATTTGATTTTAAAATTTTAAAATTTTAGTGACTCTTTCTATATATTGAAAATAGTTAGTTAGTAATTGAAAGTCCGACCATCTGTTCCCGCCACGTTCATTTGAGGCTCCGGGCCGGATTATGACAAAAAACGTGACAATCCGAGTGAAAGGTATTTATAATATTTAATTTTAAAATGTTAATATTTTAGTGATTTTTTCGATATATTAGAAATAATTAGCTAGTAATTGAAATTTAATCAATCGTCCAACCATTTGTTCTCATCTCGTTATTTGAACTTTCGGGCTGAGTCGTGACAATAACTCTCATCTTACAATAGTTAATATTTAAAAATGCCTCCAATTCAATGGCTGTAAATATAAAAACAATTAGCTCTAGTTTTTCTTCACTTCAATTATAAGTCAGGCAGCTTTTTTAAGAGTATGAAGAGTTAAAAGAGCATATTACATAACTAATCAATTCAATAAATCAAGTTAAAAATTGTGGTATATTTGTTGCATTTTAGAAATGCTCATGAAATTTAAGAATTCATAAATTCATAAATTGAAATATATTTTATATCATACGGTCTTTTATTATTTTTTAAAGCAGCTTTCTAGTATAAAAATTGATTTTTTTAATATTAAAAAAATATTTTAAGAAACAGTAAAAAAGTCATCCCAAACAAAGCCTAAAAGACCCTTGTTAAGCTGTTTAGATTCAATTCTAACTTGAAGCCTATGAGCATTGTATTATATGTGAAGTGGGATTACAATAATTAGTTTATTTTGGCGGTGTTGTGAGCAAGCTATCACTTATATAAAAACAATCTTTTGAAGCATCATTTCAAAAGTTATTGAATCTTGCAATGTTATGCAGAAAAAAATGGAGGAAAATATTGGATCTTCAGTTTGACAAAGAACAATATTTTAAGTATATTTATTTCTCTTTAGGTGGTTGTGTTCAAGGCTTAAAAAATGCAAAGTATGAATGAAATATTTAAGAATACTTGTGAAGATATATTGTTCTTCGTACTGTCGCAATATGCTAATACTAAAGAAAATAATGAGTCATTGATGTATTTCATGATATGACTGAGAGATTTAATGGGCATAGTAAAATATTTCATATTCATCTATATAGACATAATTGTATCATCGATACTCTATCATTTATTGCGTAGTCCGGATGCTAGTTTGGACGTGTTTGAAGGTCAATACATATGCGCCACGTCACTCAATGCACTATTTATTGGGTGACGTGGTGCATCCAAATTGATCTCCGGATGCGTCCAGACACCGCACGTAATAGTTTTTCATTTTTTTAGAGATGCATCATGGAAATGACACTCATATCACAAAGAATGTTAAAATGAAGATTAAAATTGATTGTTGTTATGAGAAATATCATTTCATAAAGTATCAGTACATCATAAAATATCAATATATTATAAAGTGTCTTAGAAACCCGATTAGATAATGAAAAATAATCATAATAATAATAACCACTATAAAATTTAATGGTATAATTATTTAACAAAATAAAAAAGTGTAAAGTGCCAAAATTATTTCTATTAAAAAAAATGTTATAAGTTATATATATATATATATAATGTTTACTGGCATTTATATGAAGGGAATGCTAATTTATCTAATTTAAACTCATAAAACCTTACAATAAATATGTCATTCAAGAGATATGAATATAAACATATAAATTAAATGAGAAAATCGTTTTTTTTATTTAATTATGATTAATTTAAAACTATTAAATTTATTTCAAAATAAATATAATTTATAACTAATCAAACTACTAATGTCAAAACAAATCTAACAAAAATCCATTTTTTTCCTAAACTCAAATATAATTTCATTTATGACAATTTTTTATTATTATTTTTTTTATAAATTTTTAAAATTTTTGCCCTAAAAAATTACTATAAAAATTATTCGCAAGGAATACCTAACTAATTATGCTTGGTCTGCTCGTGCAGATCTTAATCACAAGGGCCCTGAACTTTCGCATAATGATGCTTTGCTGGCCGGATGGGGCTAATGATAATGGCTGATGGAAGATCCAATTGTAATAATTGTTTTAATTATTTAACGCTTCACTTGTCAGCATATCTGATTTCTGGCAATTTAATATTTTTCTTTTTATTTGAAAATCTCATCCCCCAAACCTTTAGATCTCTGAAGCAGCTTTTCTTTTCTTATAAATGTTCAATTCAAGTGCAAGTAAGGATTTATCTGGGATGATTTTTCTATTATTTTATTAAAATAGTTTTTAATATAAAATTTAAATTTTTATACTAGAAAGCTGCTTTAAGAAGCGGTAAGAAAGTCGTCCCAAATGAAGTCTATGGCTTCGTTTGGGACGGCTTTTTTACTGCTTCGTGAAGCAGTTTTTTAACATAAAAATTAAAATTTTTGTACTACAAAGCTGCTTCAAGAAGCAGAAAAAAAGTAGTCCCAAACGAAGCCTGGGACAGCTTTTTTATTCCTTTATAAAACGGAGTTTTAGTACAAAAATTAAAATTTTTGTACTTAAACTCCGTTTTATAAAGCAATAAAAAAGTCGTCCCAAACGAAGCCTTAAGACTTGGTTTGCGACTACTTTAGAACGGCTTTTTAGTACAAAAATTTTTTGTACTAAAAAATTGTTTTAGAAAGCAACAAAAAAAAAACTATTTCAAACGAAGCTTACGTCTTCATTTGACATAGTTTTTTAAATTACTTTTAAAATAATTTTTTAGTACAAAAATTTCTAATTAAAAAAAATTATACTAAAAAAATTAGTTTAAAAAATAGTGAGATAATTGTACAAAGGAAGCCTAAGTTCTTATTTTGTATATCTAATATATAAATAATTATATTTCTTTATATAATATCCTAATCTTTTTTAAATTATATATCATTAATATTAATTTTTTTAAATAAAAAAAATATATTTTTTATGGATAAATTTTGATGAACGCGTTCAATCATAATTTGAGAAAGGCTCAGTCATTTTTCAAATACATTTTTTAATGAAGTTTGTAGCTCACAGTTTGATATTCTATTTAGCTCTGCATTATAATTCAACCAAAATGACCTAATCTATTTTTATGATAGAACTGCGTTAGTGGGTTTTTACCCTTCTCAGCGTCCTAACATGGATCCCATCCATAGGTTATTCTTCAACCTTAAAGCTCGTTGCCGACTTTTCGGTAACATTGCTCGATCTGTCGTATGTTCTGATTAAGTTGATGAATGACATGCATTATAGCAGAGTGTTCTATCATGGATCTTACTTTGTTAATAATTGTTACATTAAATTAATCAAATGATCTTCCTCTCTTAATATTGGTGTTTAATCTTATGTTATTCTCATTTGGATTTCATTCCCAAACTTACGGCCCCATCTCTTCTATCCCCGTATTTTCACGCTTTGGGTTCGCTGTTTGGTTGTCCAATAAAAGTTGACAATGCCACATCCATTGGCTCTCAGCCATCTTTTGCACGTGTTTTGGTTGGGTTTGACATAAAAAAACCTATCCGGACAAATGTGGCTTGGTCCTGAAAAGTTCGGATACATTCAGATTGTTAAGATGGAGGCTCTCCCCCCCTTTTGTGGTCACTTTAAATTTATTGGGCATGTGTGGGGGATTGTTGCACCTAGTCATCTGTCTCGGTGAATGTTCCAACTATTACTTCTAATCCTCTTAAGTCATATGGGAATGAAATTGGAGTTTTGAAAATTATTGTTGCCAATGGAAATGTTGGTGTTGTTATTCCTATTCCTCTTTTGTGTCCTGTTACATCTAATAATGAAGTCCTCATTAATGGGGGTAATGGGGTGGAATTTGATCTTGGGGTGGAGGTAGCTAGTGTTGTTGTTCGACCTGAATCTCTTCCGGAGGTCGTGCCTAGTAGGGGTGTCAATTTCGGGTCACGGGTCGGGTTCGGGTCGAACCCGAAACTGACCCGACACTATTCGGGTCAACCCGAACTCAACCTATTTTTAAAAACGGGTCAGTTTTCCTGACCTGAACCCGACCTGCTTCGGGTCCGGGTCAACCCGACACGACCCGAATGACCCGTTTCCAACAAAAAAATGGCTAATTTTTCGGTCAAAAAGGGGTCAATCTCCTCTTTTCGGGTAAAAAGCAAGTCAATCTCGGGTTGCCGGGTCAAAATCGGGTTTTCGGGTCAAAATCGAGTCACTTTCGGGTCAATTTCGGGTCAAAGGGTTAACCCGAACCCGACCCGATTTTTGAAACGGGTCGAAATGCTGAACCCGAATCCGACCCGTTTCGGGTTCGGGTTGACAGTAACCCGAAATTTTCGGGTCGGGTCAAATATTGACACCCTACTGCCTAGTGCTCCTCAAGTTGTTGTATTGAGGGTTGATGCTATTTCTTATATGGATGAAGCTATTCCATCGGATTCTCTTATGCTAATGGCTTTTCTTCTATTAACAATGAGGGTGTTAATGTGGTTATGGGAACAGAAGTGTGTATGACTAATTTTAGAGCCCTTTCCGCTTGGTTGCTCTGTTTGGTATGTTTTTTTATTGTTTGTTGTTGCGGTTCTCTTCTGTGGATTGTTGGCGTGTTCCTACTTTGTTGGAGATTTTCTATAGTGTTTGTGGCCCCTTTTGACTTTTGCATGGTTATGTTTTGGCTTTCTGCAGGTGGACTCTTCATGGCTGTTGTGGTGTCAGCTATTGGATTTTGCTATCTGTAGGTTGCTGCTCTCTTCGCTAGTGGCCCCTTTGTGCTTCTTATGATTATTATTTTTATTTATTTCTTGGATTATTGTAATAGGTAGAACCACTAGGTTGTAGGTTTTATTTCAAACACTATATTTTTAGAGCGCTTTGTGGTTCTACAAGGACCTGTAATTTTTATTTTACTTAATACGTAGGCCCATTTGTAGATTTTCTCTTAAAAAAAATAAAAGCTAATGAATGAAAAGTGTCAAACTTCAACAACACAATCCCTTCTATGCGAAAAAATATAGAACAAAAAATATGATGATGATAGTGATGAAAAAAACCTAAAATTTGAAAGGATTGAATATCATTCTCCCTAGAAAGTGTGATATAAGAATATGAAGGACATTTTAAGTCAAAATAAAATGTTAAGCATATTTTCTTAAGAAAATAAATAATGGATATATTTCATCAATGTTGATTATTATAAAACATGGAAACTAAAGTTTCTCTTTGAATCTGTTTGGAATCACTGCAACTTTATATGAAATTAATTGTGAAGTTATTATGCGAAAATCAACTTAACTATATAATTTGGTGATAAAAAATAGCATCCCCAATAGAAATTTCTAAAAAATAATAATAATAAAAAGAAGTAAAAAGATATATGCCAAACAAAATTATGATTGTTGTATGCAGCTCACCTTGATCTATTGATTAGGAACTTTTGCTACCATCTAAGAGATCTTTGGTTCTAAGCGTATGTACATGTTCTCTGTGTGAATTTTTCTTAACTGACTTAAATGCCCTAAAAAATTACAATTATTATATGAAAAAAACCCCTTAATAAAGAGCCGGGGCATTCATACAAAAAAAATTTATTTAATTTTTGCTTCATGCAAAACCGTTCATGATGAGAATCTACAATAACAAAGACCCCGTTCATGATGAGAATCTACAACTTGACCCGGACTCGAGGCTGGGTCGGGTTTGGGTCTGAGAATTTGATCCATTTTTTTTTTTAAGGATTGGGTTTAAGTCGTGCCGCACAATAGTGGATCATTGTAGGATTTGACCTGAACTCGACCCACAACCCGTTTTAGACACCCCTAAATTCATCCAGCATAAAATATTAAACAAAATAAAAGTAATTATGAAAATGCCAAAGCTAATTAGCAGAGGCCTCAACCCGCAAAATTCTTCGCCGCAATAATTGAATCACGTGGACGATTACAAGACCACTAGTAGGCAATCCACGCTGTCCCTTTCCCACATATCAGATGGACGGTCGTGATCTGTTCCTCAAAATCATAGCCAATTAAAATTAGTTTCAGTCAAATCAAGCGCCGCCTAGTCACCGGATTCTCTCAAAAGCGGTTCGGTATAACGGTCCACAACGGTGGGCCGGTTGCCGGCTCAGCTGAGCTGTATCCAGCTGTTGTTGTTGTCTTTGATTGGAATTATTCATCCACTTGGAGCCATTTGACTCTGTCTCCCACTAATTGGATGGCTAACTTTCTTTTTGTGGTTGGATTCTTCTTCTCACATGACTTAGCTTAATTTTCAATTATAAAAATATTTCATGAGATGTAGACTTTTTATTTTTAATATTGTGCTATAATTGATCACATGTGGTATATAGGGTTTGTATATTTACGACGGGTTAGGTCAAATTGGTAAAATTATACTGTAAATTTTAACTAATTCTCTAGATCTTCAACAGTTTAGTACTAAAGTCGGTCATAAAAGATATGTTCACTTGTAGAATCTGGCAGTTGAAGTTGTTAGTTTGTCTTAGCTACTTCTGTAATCATTAAGAATAGACTTAGGCTTCGTTTGAGACAGTTTTTTTCTTGCTTCTTGAAGCAGATTTTTAGTATAAAAATTAAATCTTTTGTACTATAAAGCTGCTTCAAGAAGCGATAAAAAAGCCATCCCAAACGAAGCCTTAATTGAGTGAACGTATTGGAATAACAAGATACTTGTTTAAAGAGAACTCTCTAGTAGAGTTCATTTCATTGTTACCAAGTATAAGACATTTATTATTCAACACAGCTTATTCATTTGATGAAATATCAAGAATACTTTGGATGAGAATTATTTATTTAAAAAATTTATATACTTTGAAATGTGAAAATTAATTGCTTAAAATTTTAAAAATACATAGAATACTAATACTTAAATGATGAATTATGAAACCAAATATTTGGATGAAAAAATGTATTTTTATGAATTAGGTTCCCAGACCTAACTTATGATGCCCTTTTTTTTTTTTTATTTGCTTATATTGGTGATGAGTTATAAAAAATATTATGTGTCAGGTAGACCTATTATGACTGAGAAAATATAACCACATATAAGTGCACTAATATAAGCACATGTAATTGATGCGATAGTCTATTGAAGGATGAGTCAATCACATGCTATTGTAAAAGAAGATGCTGAAATGGAGGGGTGACTGAAGAAGAGGAGGTTAAATTAAAGGAGTGACAAGTCAGGAGAGGAGTGAATGAGAAAAGACAGAGGAGGATGAAATAGAAAAGGTCAAAATAAAAAAAAATATATATTTTTGAAATAATTATAAAATTTATTTTTGATGCGTATTCATTATTTTGTTCTTAAATATGTAGATGAAATTTTTAAATATTCTATATAATGCATAGAAATAAGGGAGTTATACTACTTAAAATATTTTATTTAATATGTAATATATAGATGATTGACTCACTAAAGAAGTTGTTGCAGCCCTATCATGCCCCTATTTTTTAAATAATATATGTAATGTGTAGACACAAGGGAGTTATTCTATCTAAAATATTATATTTTAAGTACCACATGTAGATGTTTGTCTAACTAGAATAAAAAAAATATGTTTAATGTATTATATAAAGATGATTAAACCTAATTATGTAATTAATGCTTTGTTGGTAGGCAATAGATTTCATTGTGTTATTCATTGAAAAATAATTATCGTTTAACAAATTTACTCAAGTAATCTTCTAAAACCTTCACAAAGATGATTGAACCTAATCGCCTAATAAAATTTTTGCCAGTAGTTGGTAGATTTTAACATGCTATCAATTATTGATTCATTGATAATAACTAGCAAACTTATCTAATATGTTTTCTCATGATTGTTCAAAACATAATTGATAACACAAAGATGTATGAGCTCTCAACAATTTCTGATTTATCTAGCAAGGTTTCTGTTGATAGCACAAAAATGAGCATCCATTATGATTTGATCTAACTCATTTGCTAGTCATTTTGAAAGTCCCACATCCCCTCTTCTTTAATTTCACTTTATGATACTCAATTAAGTTAGAATTTTTACATTATGTACTTTAGATTTAAAGATACAAATATAATATATCTCAAATCAAATACGTCTCTATTTGATTTCAACAGCATACTGCATATATGAGGATAGTGATTAATACCATGAAGATTTAGTGGGAGATTTGGCTTAGGGCTAAAGATTGGCACTGAAGCATTGCCTACTAATACATGTTTGATTCTTTCAAGTTGAACACATTATTGAGATGTCCAGACTTTTTAGTCTTAATTTATTTCTATATATTGATGTAGTGAGCTCTTTCTTTCAATCGCTAGAAATCTTCTTTAGCATGAGAAAGATAACAATTCAAGATACAACATATGGATTTGATTAAATATTTAGCATGTATTGGACACAATAAATTGATCATATCAAAATAAATAAACAAGATGACATTTGATAAAGAGACACTAATATTTTTCTATATTTTCTACTACTCATTTCTTTCCGTCATTCATATTATTTATTTTATAGTACTTATTATTTATTTTTGGGCATGAAGCTAATAAAATATGTTAAGGAGGATAAAATAAAAGGGCTCATAATTAAGTCAGGTATATTAGTGGTCATCCATTTTTATCCCAAAAGTTTAAGCTTATTGGTGAGATTCAACAAAAATTTTCCAACTATTCAATATATATGATATTACTAAACTAAAGTATATATGTCTTAATAGTATCAATGTCATATAAAAGCTCTTCGCATAAGCTATCACACATTCTCCAAAAGAAGTTTTCTAATATCACTCAATATCATACATCAAGAATCGACTCAACCATGTGAAGGTGTCTATATTGAACCTTGCTCAAACAAGGTAGAAGCTAGCCAAGACTCATGTTGCCATAAATTGAATGAACCAATTGGCCCAATCAAATCATCAGCTCAAATAACATTTATTAAAGAAAATGAAATAAATGTAATTATTGTTATATATATATATATATATATATATATATATATTAAACTGAAAATTTTGATACTGATTTATTAGGTTGAATTTCAACATAACTAGTTATAGCAATCAGCCAGTCATTTATTTGGTACAATAAGGACAAACACATTTGATCAAGAAAATAATATTAATGTGTCCTTATCAGCTTGGGCTAGTCACATACTTTCTTTTTTTTTGGTTATGATTCATCAAGTAGGAGAGATTGTCTTTCCCATGATATGTCTACAATTACTAAGAAAAGGTATTGCTATAAACACAACTTATAGCTAAAAACCCTAAATCTTGATGTCATTGAATGAATGATAATGCCATATATTTTATGTCAATGTCATTTATGTTGTAGCTTTATAATATTATATAATTAGTTATTGTAGTCAAAGAATTCATTATACTAAAGTTTTATTTGAGACAGTTTATTATTATTTTTTAAAGCATATGTAAAGAAAGTAAATTTTTTTAGCTGTTGTAGAAAGCAGTTTTCTAGTATAAATTTTTTTTTAAAGTAATGAAAAATCAGCGATCAAACAAAATTTATGATTGCAGTATAAAAAACAAAGTAATAATAAAGTTGTCCCAAACGAAGCTTAAATTAATTGAAAGGATTTAAAGTAGTTTAGTAGAATCAATCCAAGCCATTCAAAATGCAATGGATGGTCAGGATCACTAATTGCATGATATATAATTAATCTAGTGGCAAAGAATCTAAATCCTCTCATCTTACTGGCTAATGGCCTACACGAGTGGGGTAATTTTATTTTTGATATTTGAGTAATAGAGTTTGTTAAGCTGTCAAGAGCACTTACATCTTTATCTCTTTAATTAACGACTCAAAGGGAGGAATATTGCATTGTTCTTCTAGTTGGATGAGCTCATCATGAATGCATATTAAAAGCTTCATCATATGCATTCATGATGATGTAAGGTTTGTAATCTATAACATTCTTTCGACTGGCTTGATCTACGCCGGTTCAGCTGGTGGATTGGATTTCGACTTCATTTGAGGTGGTTTTCTTAATGCTTTTTAAAGCAGTTTTTTAGTACAAAAAATTCTAGTTCAATAAATTTGTATACTATAAAGCTGCTTTAGAAAATAATAAAAGTCATCCCAAATGAAGCATTCATCTTCCATCACAAGTTGCATTAGACGAACATTGGTTAGGAGGTAACTCATGTACAATAAAACTTGGATTATAATGATAATTGGCTAATTGAAGGCTGAAAATTAAGTAGGACAAACTATGAGAATTTGGAGGATGGCACCTAACAATTTGGGGATCCTCGATATGAACCATTGGCATGACATAGGGGTAATGTAAGAAGAAGTGAGATTATTATTATTATTGCATGTGAGAGAAGGTCATCAATGTAACTTTGGATTGCCTTAAGGGTTTTCTAAGGGCATCTGCAACTGAAAATCCCATTTTCGACTCCAAAATGCAGTGAAACTAAAAAATGCCGCATTTTATCTCCAATGAAATTCCATTTTGTGCGCTTCTAAGAAGGTAGTCTTTCTCCTCTTTCACACATTTCATCGGCAAATTCAGTAGAGACAAAAAATAGTGTAGGTGAATAGTGCAACATTAATATTAGTGTCACACTGTTCGCCCGCAACCAAATAGCGGAAGTTTTGTCATTCAGCTGGAGCTCGCAAGCGACGCCATTCTTGCGTTTCAAGTTCGGTTGGAGATGCTCTAACAATATTTGATCCACAGGTTTGAGTGTATGAGAGTTTAGAATCATAGACCATCATTATTGGCCCCCAACAAACCAACCATGAGGTTACCATTATGGCTATAGCCTATTTTTGCACATATTATGAGTTAGATTTGTGGTATACCTTCAATATTTTAATTTAGAATCATAGACAAAATCAACTGAGGGGAGAATAGGGTCAAGGTTTTTACCAAGTGAAGCTAACGGTTCGAGACTATGAGAGGCTAAGGTTTTAAGCTTAAGAGGCTTCAAACAGTTAATAGAGTTGAGAGAGTTGATAAACGAAAGTTAAATAGGATGACTTTTTTCACTTCAAATAAAAATGGTCTTGTAAAGAATTAATTTATTATTTATATATTATAATCATCTCAAAATAGATTAAAATTTTTAATTTTAAATTCATCTTACAAAGAAGGAGCATGATGTTTAATTATATTAGGAATAGAAGCTAAGTATTAAAAAATTTTAAAAGAAGCAAACTAGCTAAACAGAATGACAGATTCTATTGAATGCACCAAACTGTTTAGCGCATTTAATGGAAAAAGTCATTCTGTTTTGCACATTGCTACAGTAATTTTAAAATTTAATTCATTTGATTGGGGTGAATGCACCAAATGATTTAGCGCATTCTGAATGCACCAAATGATTTGAAGCATTCTTTAAAACTAGTCAAATGATTTGGCTAGTTTGATTTTTAAAATTTTTTTTTAAACACATGATCCTATTACTTATCTAAATTAAATATCATGCTCATATTTATAATATTCTCAAATTTAAATAAAAAATTTCTAACCCACTTTTATGTAGTATTGAAGCCTCTAATTACAATTCTAATTAAGAATCATGGCATAATTATAAATTTTAGCAGTTAATAATTAATGAAAATTAATGATATATTTAAATTTTTAGACTAATGAGTGAATAATCATAAATATTAACAATTAATGATTAATAAATGACCCAAATACTTGTGAAGAGCTTGAAGGAGATGGAACCCCTCAAACACAGCTCAGTGTGCAATGGTGTAAGGTTTTATTTGGGAAGGCTTTCTTAGTATTTTCTAAAGTAATTTTGAAGTACATTTTTTTTGGAAAGCAACAAAAAATATTGATCAAAGATCGTCCCAAATCAAGCCTAAGGCTTCATTTGGGATGACTTTCTTACTATTTGTTAGTACAATAATTTTAAATTTTATGCTAAAAAGTTATTCTAAGAAGCAATAATAAAACAGTCTCAAACAAAGTCTAAAATTTCATTTGGGAAGATTTTTTATTGTTTTTTAAAACAGAGTTTTAGTACAAAAATTAAAACTTTTGTACTAAAATTCTGTTTTAAGAAACAATAAAAAATTGTCTCAAACGAAGCCAAAATCAGCAGATTGAAAAAGCGATGCTTTTCTAAATTTTCTATGTCTGAGATTAATGATGATGTGACATGACATCAATCTAAGAAAGGAAAATCAATTTGGCTGCTATGTACAAATAGAATTTTTATTGGGTCAGGTAACCTGATGTAGAGATACATCAGGTAACCAATAAAAAATGCCACATGCACTTTCTTTTTGTTTAAAGCTGAGTGATTTTTGTTTAAAGTGCATGTGGCATTTTTTTATTGATTACCTGATGTATCTCTACATCAGGTTACCTGACCCAATAAAACTTACTTGTTTTTAATTTTTAGTGATTTTATTTATTTATTTATTTTTTAGTGAATTTAGACTAACAACAACATCAAGCCATTATACCCTTAAGTGAAGTAGATTATGAGATTTTTTTTTTCTTTATATCATATTAAGAGTCAAATTTTTATTTTTAATAAAAAAAATCAATTTTTAATACTTTATAATCAAATCGTTTTAGGTCTACCTCTACTTTTCTTAAGTTAGATAAGATGTAATCGGAAGGCCGATGCTTTATATGACCAAATAAACATCTAAGTTGATTGAATCTCTCTACTCTTATCTGGCACTAGAGCTACACCAACATTTTCATATACGCACTCGTTTCACATTCTATCTCTATTGTTGTAATAATAGTAGAGAATTTAGACTAAACTTACAAATCCCATATATATATGAGTCAATACGTTTTTTCCCGAATGAAAATGAATGAAGCTCTTTCATACTAAAAAAAAGAGAGAATATTTCTTTGGTAATACACATTATGAGTGATCAAGCTTTTAATATTCCATACTTCATATAAAATACCCTCAAATAATCGATTCATATTTTTTTTAAGATATAACTATGACTTAGTTTGGGACGGCTTCCTTACTGCTTCTTAATGTAATTTTTTAGTACAAAAATTTTAATTTTTATACAAGAAAATTGTTTTAAAAAATAGTAAGAAAGCCATTCCAAATGAAGCCTATATCTCATATTTTAAAATAAATAATGATCTAATTAAGATAAATGCTATTATTGATAGAATTTATGAAAATAGAATTGTGTTCATAATATGATGAATCACACATTAAAATTATAATCCCTAAGGAGCTTGAATATGATATTAATGTGCTACTAATAGTTGACTTAAAATTCATATATGCCCTTATTATTTGTGAAGGTTAGACAGTTGGATCACTTTGAACCATATATAATCACAATCGATTGTAGTGTCCCAATTGATAATCAAGCTATTTGGACAAATGGTGAAACTGAATCAATCACAAATTAAACCATGTGGCTTGACTCATATGAAATAATTTACTATATAAATATTGATTACAATAGTACGCTCTTTCCCTTAGTTAGAGAAAATGACAAATAATGCTCAGAACATTAGATTAATCTCCATTGATTGTAGCTGAGATTATTGGAGAAGAGTCGAAGAGCGATGACAGGGGTAAAAAAATGCCAGTTGGGCATTGACAATAGAGTAATGACCGATGATTGAGCTACGATAGTTTGATGATGGCAATCAGATGGCAGTAGATTGGGCGAATCGAACTACTTTTAATGTTGTTGGATTTGTCTCACCAAGACAATTAGCTCTACAAATTTATTTAAATTGGAGTTCAAGTGATGTTAAATTTATTTCGCAAAATTTCAATTCAAATATTACAATGAGATCCGTGATTGATTAAATGAATATTCTTTTGATGTGATATTGATTTGGGTAAAAGCGCATTAATGTAGTACATATTTTGATTATTTTTATTTTGGTGCCATAGACTTGCAATTTTTTTTCTAATTAGGTTTGAATTTTTAAGCATATTTACTTTTAAAAAATAATAATAAATTAAATTTGAATAAAATATATTATTTATGAATATTTTTTATTATATACACATGAAAGAGTTGTTTTGTTTAAAATCTGAATTATATATATGTGTGTTACATAGGTTTACAAATCTTTTTCTTTAAATTAAAAATAATGAAAGCACCTTTCATTTTTAACAATAAGTGAATGAAAAGAGATAAATAATAATTACCCAAATATTTATAAATATACTTTGAATGAGATGCTAAAAAAATCATGTCGATTGAAATATTTTAATCTCTTACAATATAACTTTCGCAATAACTGGTGATCAACTTAGTCATTTATTTGACAAAGGAGATTGGACGATCACAAGGCTGAGTAGTAGACATTTGAAATTTGCAATTGTCGGACATCAATTGTTTGTAGGTGTCGAGTGGCGATTGAGATGGAACATTAGAAGCTAGGTAATGATGAGTGCTCAATTTGGCCATTGTGTGATAATTAGTGGTGGGCTTGTTTGTTCACTTGATGAAAGGGGAGACTAAAGAACAGAAAAAATATGACATGAATCATGAAGAGTAACTTAGCTAAACTTTATATTTGGATTAGCAAATATAAATTTTCTTGTGGCATGCTTTAGGCTACAACTATACTATAATGGGGCAATTTTGGCATTGGAGTTAATTATATTTAGGTAATGATTCGTGTCATGCTTGTTTGATAAATTTTATGTTGATTGTCGACATGCAACACCATATTTTTCTCATTCAGGGTTTGAGACCTGATAACGACAGTGTTAAATTTTCACGTAGTGATGAAAGAGTTGATATTATTGTACGTTGTCGTAATGATTTATATCTAAATTGGTTTTCAAAGGTAGATTTATATCTTAATGATGATAAATTATTAAACTATGGCCCCTATTCTAAACAAATTAAAATCAATCATAACAAGTTTATTATTAATATCATGAGCTCATGCGCACATGATAACATTAATAGAGATTAGATTGTAAATAACATTATAAATATGCTGCATGGAAAAGCTCTATGTTATTTAAGCCATGTGAAGCCAATAAAGTCAGTGCAAGCATGTGCCTAAAAATATGTTATGGTGGTCTTCAACATTTAGAATTTAAAGGTATGTTGCCCACCATGGGAGAATATGCCTTGTGATTTACCATTCTGTCAGAAGATTAAAGTTTATTTTGGGACAATTTTTTTATTATTTTTTAAAATAAATTTTTAGTATAAATTTTTTATTTTAAAAATTTTTATATTTAAATGTTGTTTTAGAAAACGGATTTCTAGTACGAAAATTTCTAATTTAAAATTTTTATACTAAAAAATTATTTTAAAAAATAATAAAAAGCTTTCTCATGCGAAACCTAAAATTTGCATTCGATGAGTATTTTTTTAATAGCTATTTTTTATTATCTTTACGAATTTGATAGAATTAAATGAACATGATCCACAGATTGCTTAGTAAACAAAACATTGCTCAATTTTATTATTATCAAGTATCATTATATCATATTTATCATTATTATTATAGGCGTGTTTCAATAAATCATTAAAAATTATCTCTCTCTGTCCATCAGCATAATCAGTTACAAGTCATAATCGGGATAACACCACGAATCATCTTTAAAGAAAAGCTCGTTGACCCACCCTCCTGTGTCGGGAATTATATGTTAAAAGCCAACTTGTATTAATTTTTGTATTAATAGTAGACTTCCTTGCTTATTTGTGAATGTCGTATTTTTCTTATATAAGTTGTCTCAATCTCTCTTACATACATGAAATGTTTGAATCTATAAAACACAAAAAAAAAAATGTATATTAATTTATATATTCGGAAAATCATAAATTTCATTTTATTTGGTGAAATTCAATAATATTATAGTCAAAATATCCATAAAACTTGTATTTATTGTTGATACGTCTTCACAAAATAATCTTGATTGGGCACGAATCTCCAGGCAAAATCAGTTCAGAAACTTCAAAAATTAATTTCGGGAGCATATGAACTCCGATTTCAGCGATCTTATAGTCAAACTGAGCGTCTCGGAAATACGAACCCAACGACACCAAGATCAACCCAATCCGAGCCCAAATGAGTCCGAATCAAGGGTTCAAAGCGCCGTTGGAAGGTTCAAACCGCAATTTGAATTACCAAACGGTCTCCGATTTTGACGAGCTTATACTCGAATCGAAGGGCTCGACGAGACAAATCCAACGAGTCCAAGATCATTGAATTCCGACATCATTAAGGTCATCAAATGTCCAACAAACGGTGCATGATCAAAGGATTCGATATCGGCCGTCCATTCAAACCACTCCCTGTTTGCCCTTGATCTCGCGCCTATTTACGGGCTATGCCACTCCAGAAAAAACTATAAATAGAGCCCTCATTCTACACCAAGGGGGCTCAAGTGAAGAGAGAGAAGAAGAGGAGAAGGAGAAGGAGAAAGGGGAATAGGAGATTCCTCACCTCCTCGACCACCGCCGCCGGAGTTTTTCCTGCCGCCTGAAGACGCCGGAACTCTGCCGAATTTTCAGGAAACGCAGGGAATTCGCAGGATTTTGTGAATTTCGTGGAAGAAACAAGTTGTATTTGGATTATCCCGACTTGTGGGACGAAATCCGTCATTTGTAATCTACAAAAACACTAGTGGAAATTTGCAACTGGGCGAGGCCCCGTGGTTTTTCCCATTTTTGGGTTTTCCACGTAAAAACCCTTGGTGTTCACTTTCTCTTTTCTGTTTGTGTGTGAAATACTCGTGCAACGCTTGGACGCGAATTTACAAACTCTACCGCCGCGTATATTCTCGCACGCAACAGTTTGGCGCCGTCTGTGGGAACGTGGTTCCCGACTTGGGGGCAACTTTTGCTCCAATCTCAAAAGTTCACACATAACATCAATATCATAAGAAGCAGATGCGGATTGGGGGGAAATTTTGACTCAAACCATGGTCAAATAGATCCTCCAATACCTTCAACATCAAGTTAATATTTCAGGAATATCCGAGCAAATGTAAGGATACTTTAAATCAATTGCAAGCTTTATACAGTCCCTTGTTGGACTTCTACTCCTTGAGCAAGGTCTTAACCTTGACCTCAAAAAGGCAGTAACAATCTAAAGATAGACCTTCTTCACTTCTGATTCGCGATATACGCGGCGTTCGCCCTCTCCCAATCAAAGCAAAATCAATCCCAGGGGGATTCGATTCGACCTCTTCCACACAGGTTAACGTCGTCGAGCAAAGGCTCCGACATACAACCTCAGAAAGGTCTCACATCCTTGGTGGATTCTCTCGACCTCTTCCACACAGGTTAACGTCGTCGAGCAAAGGCTCCGATATACAACCTCGGAAAGGTCTTACATCCTTGGTGGATTCTCCCGACCTCTTCCACACAGGTTAACATCGTCGAGCAAAGGCTCCGACATACAACCTCGGAAAGGTCTTACATCCTTGGTGGATTCTCCCTACCTCTTCCATACATGTTAACGTTGTCAAGCAAAGGCTCTGACATGCAACCTCGGATAGGTCTTACATCATTGGTGGATCCAATATCGGTTAACATCATCGAGCAAATGCTCTAACATACAACATTGGATTGGTCTTACATCCTTGGTTAACGTCGCCAGAATGACATCAAGGGACTTCCATTTAACTTCTTCATAAAGTTAAATTTCTACCTGATGTTGAACTTCTACCCGACGTCGGACTCCTCCCTTTCGTCAGACTCCTGCTCGTAGGAAGACTCTTACGCATCGTCGGATTTCTGCTTGCCAGCAGACTTCTACTCGTCGTCGGACTTCTGCTCGTCGACGAATCTTCGTCGGTCTTCTACCCGAAGTTGAACTTCTACCCGACGTCGGACTCCTCCCTGTCGTCAGACTCCTGCTCGTAGGAAGACTCCTACGCATCGTCGGATTTCTGCTCGCCAGCAGACTTCTACTCGTCGTCGGACTTCTGCTCGTCGACGAATCTTCGTCGGTCTTCTACCCGAAGTTGAACTTCTACCCGACGTCGGACTCCTCCCAGTCGTCAGACTCCTGCTCGTAGGAAGACTCCTACGCATCGTCGGACATCTGCTCGCCAGCAGACTTCTACTCGTCGCCGGACTTCTGCTCGTCGACGAACTTTCGTCGGTCTTCTTCCCGACGTTAAACTTCTACCCGACATCAGACTTCTGCTCGTCAGCGGACTTCTACCCAACGTCGGACTTCTGCTCGTTAGCGGACTCCTACTCGTCGCCGAACTTCTGCTCTTCGACGAACTTTCATCGGTCTTCTACCCGATGTTGAACTTCTACCCGACGTCGGACTTCTGCTCGTTAGCGGACTCCTACCCGACGTCGGACTTCTGCTCGTTAGCGGACTCCTACTCGTCGCCGGACTTCTGCTCGTCGACGAACTTTCGTCGGTCTTCTTCCCGACGTTAAACTTCTACCCGACGTCGGACTCCTCCCTTTCGTCAGACTCTTGCTCGTAGGAAGACTCTTACGCATCGTCGGATTTCTGCTCGCCAGCAGACTTCTACTCGTCGTCGGACTTCTGCTCGTCGACGAATCTTCGTCGGTCTTCTACCCGAAGTTGAACTTCTACCCGACGTCGGACTCCTCCCTGTCGTCAGACTCCTGCTCGTAGGAAGACTCCTACGCATCGTCGGACATCTGCTCGCCAGCAAACTTCTACTCGTCGCCGGACTTCTGCTCGTCGACGAACTTTCGTCGGTCTTCTTCCCGAAGTTGAACTTCTACCCGACGTCGGACTCCTCCCTGTCGTCAGACTCCTGCTCATAGGAAGACTCCTACGCATCGTCGGACATCTGCTCGCCAGCAGACTTCTACTCGTCGCCGGACTTCTGCTCGTCGACGAACTTTCGTCGGTCTTCTTCCCGACGTTAAACTTCTACCCGACATCAGACTTCTGCTCGTCAGCGGACTTCTACCCAACGTCGGACTTCTGCTCGTTAGCGGACTCCTACTCGTCGCCGAACTTCTGCTCTTCGACGAACTTTCATCGGTCTTCTACCCGATGTCGAACTTCTACCCGACGTCGGACTTCTGCTCGTTAGCGGACTCCTACCCGACGTCGGACTTCTACTCGTCCTCGAACTTCTACTCGTCGTCGTACTTCTGCTCGTCGACGAATCTTCGTCGGTCTTCTACCCAACGTTGAACTTTTACCCAACGTCGGACTCCTTCCTGTCGTCAGACTTCTCCTCGTCAGAAGACTCCTACGCATCGTCGGACTTCTGCTCGTCAGCGGACTTCTATTCGTCGTCAGATTTCTGCCCGTTGACGAACTTTCATCGGTCTTCTGCCCAAGGCCGTACTTCTACCCGATGTCGAACTTCTCCTTGTCGTCGGACTTCTCCTCGCCAGCAAACTTCCGCTCAAATGGTATTCAAATCCCGTAGGCTTCTGCACGCGAGGAGGGGCGCTATTCGAGTGGGAAAAAATTCCAACTCGCAAATAACGGAAGCCTCAACCGCCAGTAAGCCGGAGAGAGAGAAAGAAATCCCGTGGGCTTCTGCACGCGAGGAGGGGCGCTATTTGAGTAGGAAAAAATTCCAAACTCCCAAATAACGAAAGCCTCAACCGTCAGTAAGCCGGAGGGGGAGGAAGAAATCCCGTAGGCTTCTGCACGCGAAGAGAGGCGCTATTTGAGTAGGAAAAAATTCCAAACTTGCAAATAACGGAAGCCTCAGCCGTCAGTAAGCCGGAGGGGGAGATCCCGTAGGTTTCTGCGCGCGAAGAGGGGCGCTATTCGAGTATCCCAACTCGCAAATAGCGGAAGCCTCAGCCGCCAGAGAACCGGAGGGAGACAGAAAGAGAAGGTGCAAATTTTCTCAAGGCCTAAGGGGCATATTTATAGGTTTTCAAGAGAATGAGGGGGAGTTATTGCAATTTTTGGAATTCCCAATTTTTCTAAATTTTTTTAGAATTTTTTGGAATTTTTTTGGAATTTTTTGGGCCCAAAAAATAACAAAATGCTATTTTTTAATGTGCGTGGGGCCCACTATGTCGGTGCAGCCAACCGAACGCACGAAACGGTGCGGCCAGCGCGGCAATCCGCGGCAGGGGCGCGCGGATCGCGGCTGGCCGCACGAGGCCAGCGGCCCGTCCACGCCGGCGGCAGCTGCAGCTGCGGCAATGCCGCGCGGGCACAGGGATCCACCCAGCCGATCAAGGGTGCGGTCCACCCAGCCGCACAGGCAAGTCCAGGCCCAGACTGCGCTCCACGCGGGTTAGCCCAGACCGCGCTCCACGCGGTCATCCCAGACCGCACTCCGCGCGGTCAACAAATACTGCGCTCCGCGCGGTTCCGCGGAAGCCGCCGCCGGCGTGCGGCGGCAGGCGGCGGCCGGCCGGCTGGCCGGCCGGTTCGGTCGCCTATGCGCAACTGGGCCAGTTTTTTCGTCCCGGAAAGACCAAATCGGACGTTTTTGGGGTCCCCGGACACGTTTTTCGACACTCCGAACTCGATTTCGGCACTTTCACCGCCGGTCGGACCTCCTACACGCAAAATCAATTCTGAGTCACTCCCGAAAATTTGTGACGCATATTTTCGGACTCCTGGAGTTTCGACGTCCGAAAATAGGGGGGCAACTGATACGTCTTCACAAAATAATCTTGATTGGGCACGAATCTCGAGGCAAAATCAGTTCGGAAACTTCAAAAATTAATTTCGGGAGCATATGAACTCTGATTTCAGCGATCTTATAGTCAAACTGAGCGTCTCGGAAATACGAACCCAACGACACCAAGATCAACCCAATCCGAGCCCAAATGAGTCCGAATCAAGGGTTCAAAGCGCCGTTGGAAGGTTCAAACCACAATTTGAGTTACCAAACGGTCTCCGATTTTGACGAGCTTATATTTGAATCGAAGGGCTCAACGAGTCGAATCCAACGAGCCCAAGATCATCGAATTCCAACATCATTAAGGTCATCAAATGTCCAACGAACGGTGCATGATCAAAGGATTCGATATCGGCCGTCCATTCAAACCACTCCCTGTTTGCCCTTGATCTCGCGCCTATTTACGGGCTATGCCACTCCAGAAAAACTATAAATAGAGCCCTCATTCTACACCAAGGGGGCTCAAGTGAAGAGAGAGAAGAAGAGGAGAAGGAGAAGGAGAAAGGGGAATAGGAGATTCCTCACCTCCTCGACCACCGCCGCCGGAGTTTTTCCTGCCGCCTGAAGACGCCGGAACTCTGCCGAATTTTCAGGAAACGCAGGGAATTCGCAGGATTTTGTGAATTTCGTGGAAGAAACAAGTTGTATTTGGATTATCCCGACTTGTGGGACGAAATCCGTCATTTGTAATCTACAAAAACACTAGTGGAAATTTGCAACTGGGCGAGGCCCCGTGGTTTTTCCCATTTTTGGGTTTTCCACGTAAAAACCCTTGGTGTTCACTTTCTCTTTTCTGTTTGTGTGTGAAATACTCGTGCAACGCTAGGACGCGAATTTACAAACTCTACCGCCGCGTATATTCTCGCACGCAACAATTGTATACAAAAAGTTACTCAGTAAAAGTGTGATAAATCACGTGAAAATATATTTTTTATCGATTTAGGAGAGATTAAATTAATCAAACTTAAAATTATTGAAATAAAAATAAGATTCATGTTACTTATAATGATCAAAAGCCTTTTCCTAACTGAAATGCTGGACGAAAATAACCCAAACTCGATTTTCTCTCTCTTCCATCTCTCCTCTTTCTCTCTCTTTCTCTCCAGTCAAATTCTCCTTTAAATCTTCTATATACCAATGTTGCTGTTCTTAACTCGGCCCTGCATTTTTTTGGATCGATTTCCGGCCTTCACATTAATGCTTCTAAAAGCTCTGTTGTCTTCTCTGGTTCTGGGAATGATATGCATCAGATCAGTGAGATGTTGGGGATCCACCAAGTTAAAGAGTTCCTCATCTACTTGGGTCTCCCAATTTCTCCAAAAAAGCTTAATATTTCTCACTTCCAACCACTCCTGAGCAGAATTTCTGCTCTACTTGATGGTTGGAAAATCAAATTTCTCTCTTTTGCAGGTAGGGTGCAGTTTCTCAAATTCATTATTACCAATACTATTGCTTACTGGATTCGTGGCTCTATCTTACCAAAATCTGTTTGTGCCACCATTAACAAACTATGTTCCAGATTTCTCTTCCATAGTAATGTGCATGAAAAGAAACTTCACCTCATAGCATGGTCTAAAGTCACTCTTCCTAAATGCTTTTGGGGCCTTGGCATCCCTTCGGTTGATGCTTTATCTCATGGTGTTTTATGTTCCATCATTGGCATATTCTATAGCTCTACTAATCTATTGAGTGAGTGGTACAAAACTATTTATCATTCTCCTTGGAAACCACCTCCTCTCACTGCCTCAAAATTCTGGAAAAGGATACATGTTACTGCTCTTAAAATTAAAGACTCTGTCTCATTCAAGGTTGGCTTGGACTGCGGTTTTTCAATGCTCTGGGATCCTTGGCTGCAAGGATCTCACTTTACTGATGACCCTAATAGTGTGATTTTTGCTGGTAAATTGGTAAAAGATTTTATTGTTTATGGCAATTGGTCCCTCCCAATCCCGATTCTCCCTCAGACTGTTAATGCCATCGTGGATTGCAAAATCTGGGATAAATCTGAGGTTCTTTGGAATGGTACGCCGAGTTGGGCTTTTAAAGATTTTACTGAGCAATTCTATTCTCATTACACTAAAGTAGATTGGTATCCTTCGGTTTGGCACAATAAATTTTCACTGAAATATGCTTGCTTCACCTGGATGGCCGTTTTGGGGAAGCTTAAAACGGCCGACAATTTGAATTCTCGGGGCATTGCTGTGCCCCTTACCTGTTCACTCTGCCTTAATTTTCCGGAAAACCATAGCCATCTTTTCTTTGGCTGTGAGTTTTCCTTTACTATATTGACCAGGTTACTGCCGGAGCTTAATTGCTTTTTACTGAGGCCCACTTTATTGCAAATTTTTGATTTTTTGGAACACTCGACAATTTACAATAGGCAGGAAATAGATTTTTGCTGTCTTATTGTTAGCTTCACTATTTACCATCTTTGGAGAGAGCGTAACAATAGACGGTTCTCTAATGCTAACATGAATTCTGTCAAAATCATCAACCACATTTCGGCTGCTATTAGATTAAAGGTTTCAAAATGGAAAAACAAAGAGAGGCTGCTGAGGAGGTTTTTTGGTTACTAAGGCCCGCATCTTTGGTGAGCTTTTTGGACATCAATGGGTATACTGTCATATATGGGTGCATTCTTTTTGTCTCTTTATTGGTGTGGGATAGAAGGGTATACAAAAATTCTTGGGGTCTCAGGTTTTTTACCCTAGTTTTGCTTATTTTTGGTATACATATTCTCCTGGGCAATACTTTTTGGGGGTCGTGGCTGCCCCGCTTCTACAGATCCAACATGCTGGTTTTTTATTATCTTCGGACTGATATGCTGAATTCAGATGGTGTGATATTACATCCTGACAATGATGACAAAGACCACCCCCATTCCTGGCCATGGATGGCCTTCTCGGCAACCTGGCTGGAATTCAATTCGGTTGTTATCGGCTGGAGGTTCTGCGTTGGCCTTCTCCGCTGCTGCTACGTCTCTTTTCTCTGGATCTTAGGCAACCTGAGCCTTCCGCGCGATTCTGAGAGCTTATCGCTGAAGCCATGATGTTTCCGGAGTTTGGTCTTTTATCTTTTCTGAGTCTTTTGTTTGTAATATTCCACCATCTGTTTTTCTGTATTATTGGTTTTGATGGTTGGATCTCTTTCTGTTAGCCAAGGTTTATTTTTTCTTTCTTTTCTGGTTCTCTTGTAATTTTTGTTTAGTCTAATATATGGGCGTTCTGCCCCGGGTTTACCCAAAAAAAAAAAAGAAAAAGAAAATCTTCTATATAAGCTATAAGATCAAGTGCTCTCTTATTTTCTCCTTCTAGCACTTTTTACTTTGTACTTTTTGATCTGATGTAACTTGGATCTCCTTGCTACCAATAGTAGAATCAACCTCTTTTTTGAGAAAAATTATTATGTGCGGTGTCCGGACAAATCTGGAGACCAATTCGAATGCGCAGCATCACCCAATGCATAGTGCATTGAATGATGTGGCGCGTCCGGATTGGCCTCCAGACATACTCGAACACCGCATAGAATAATCTCTTCTTTTTTTGGAAAGAAAAAATATGATTGTGAAATTTATAATTGTATACATGAAATATAAAAAGTAATTTCTTTTTTAGAATTTGAGTAATTTTATTTATTGAAGGTGGGAATTTGAGTAATTTTATTTGTTGAAGGCGGGCTAAATAGCTATAATGCTTATTCTTCTTAAAAAAAATTTAAAAATTGCCCACTCAGAGCTCTTCTTAATTCCACCACCCTTGCTTGCTATACTAAATCTTTATTTTTTTTGGCATATTCCGTTAATAATTTCATTCCCCAGTAACAATGAATCTCCAGTTTATAAAATACTGATCATAATATTCATTTAAAAATAAAGTTTGTGAAGTGAGATAGAATTAAAAATAATAATAAAAACAAAAACTTTTTCAACATTGAAAGACGAAATAAATGCCGGATGAGCTGAGCCAACCAAATTCCTTGCGTTGAAGATAGAGAGAAAAATTAAAAAACAAAAAAATATGAGATAAATAAATAATTAATTATTCTGCAAATTTAATATTATAATTCTCATTTGAGGTATTTTTGAGCCTTTCATGGATAGTTAATTAAGCTTTATGGATTAGATTTAGTAAATGATTTATCATTTTAGAGAAAAATAGCTCAATCTTATTGATAGGATGGAAGCCGCTTCTCTCTCTCTCTCTCTCTCTCTCTCTCTCTCTCTCTCATAATGAGGATTAATAAGGGGATAAACTAGTGGAATCTAGCTCAAGTCGGTCGTGGCTTGAGCTTGATTAATTAATTGAGTTCAAGTTTGGGCTTTGATTTAATTCTACGAGTTCGAGTGCTCATAAGCATAGGGATACAAAGGAGTCGAGTCGAGTTGAGTAGTGGCCTTATCGAGCATGGTTGGTCAGTCAAAACTTTTGCTCGAACTTGAGCTCGAGTTAGCTCAGAAGACGAACTCGAGCTCGTCAAAGTGCAAGTCGACTCGTCGAGTGCACGCAGCACGAGGTCAGCTCATGCACGTCGCCTCGATCCAAGGTCCGTAACCCGCTCCTTCCGAGCTCAGGCATATAGCCTCAATCATCCTTGGTCCGCCTCCGTCCTGTTGAGCGCACGAGGCTTGAATAAGGCCACAGTCCGCAAGCACGCCACTCAGTCCCGAGGTCCGCCCTTCTGTTAAGCGCTTGCGGCACAAACAAACTTATGAATGAAATGATTATTATAATAAATGATTAAAAAGAAAAATAAATTAGAAATAAATGATAAAGATTTAGTTAATATCCGGAGATGTGATATACTTTTTTAAATATTTTAAACAATTTTGTACTTAAGATTATGATTGTTAATATATTTTAAGTGAGATTTATATTAATATTTCTTAAACTAGTAGGCTTGTGAGATAACGAGTCGAATATGTGTTGGCTCAAATTTAGAGCATTAGCTCATCGAGTTCAACTCAAGAGCGATTTATCGAGCTGAACTCAATTTTGCTTGACTCACTTACACCCCTAAGATCAATTTCTCTTTCTCTATCTCATTATTTAATTTTAATTGGGTTGATGATCCCACAAACTAAAAATCTATCATCGAATATATTGTGTGGCATAAATTCGTCTGGCATAAGCATTATGCATTGCGCTTCTCATCTTATTGCTGGATGGCATTAGTTGGTGGTCTTGAGGCAGCTAATGCTCTTCTTAGAAATCAATTTGTTTTTCTGATAGTGTTTCACATTTGGTTTTTTTAATATAATTTTTCATTTTATGTGATTGTCAACTTGATATTGGGAATTAGAAATCAATTGCATAGACCGAACATCCTTCAGGTATTCCAACATATCTAAGGCTTCGTTTGGGACAGCTTTTTTTATTGCTTTCTAAAACGGAGTTTTAGTATAAAAATAAAAAAATTTGTACTAAAATTCCGTTTTAGAAGGCAATAAAAAAGCCGCTCCAAATGAACCCTAAGACCTGAACTCATGCAGTATGAATTCAAGAAATTTTTATTATCTCATTTCCTGCTGCTCTATTTACTTCCTGTGGCGCGAAGGGAATGAGAGGAAGTTTGAAAATGCCTTTGCCTCATCAACTAAGATAAGTTATAGAATTAGAAAAGCAATTTTTGGTAAAGTTACTAAATGGAAAAAGGGCGCAAAATTATTGGAGTTACTATGAAGCCACTTTTTTTGGGCTGATATATACGATGTTTTTTAGGGTTATGATTAATGGATTGCATTATCTTCTTCCCTTGGATGGCAGTTCTTTGCAACATTATCTGTCATGACGATGATTTTTTTGCAACCAGGGGAATGTGGGCATCGTGTACGTAATCCTTTTTGATGAGCCCTTTCTGAGACCTTGGTCTATCTTCTTTTGAGTTTTTATGAGTTTTTGTATTTTGGAGTGAAATTGTATTAAACTTTTTTGGTGAGCTTTTTTATTTCAATTTTAAATTTTTATGCTGATTGTATTCTTATAATTTCACACATGTAACTAATTTTTCTTAATGGAAATTGAGCTATTCCCTAAAAAAATATTTTTCATATAAAAAATAGAGGCATGTGTACAATTAGGATATATACACATGTCAAAAAACTTCTAGATGAATAATAAACAATTAATTCTTATGATTATTTGAGTATCCTAAGATTTAAAAAACAAAGAGGTAGATGATGTATGAGATTGAGATTTTTTAAATAATAAAAATTTATCTTAAAATCTTTTATTAAATATAATTAAATTGGATAAGGCGCAAGGTGAATTAAACACTTGCATGTCATATGTGAAGTAGTTTAAGGACATGTTTAGGATGATTATCACATTTTATAAAGGCTTCGTTTGGGACGATCCTTTTACTAATTCTTAAACCAACTTTTTGGTACAATAATTAATTTTTTATGTTAGAAAGTTGCTTTAAGAAATATTAAGAAAGTCATTGCAAAAAAGTCAAAGTTGATTGTAAAATTGTTGTGGAATAAGGCTTCATTTGGGATGGCTTTCTTACTGCTTTGTAAAGTTATTTTTAGATGTAAAAAAATTTTTAATAGAAGAAAAAAAGGCAGTCTAAAACTGTCCAAAACGAAGCGTTAGGCATTGTTTGCGACAGCTTTTTTTCTGCTTTAGGAAACATTAAGAAAGCCGCCACAAACGAAGCTCAAGTCACTCAACTAATCTGGTTGAAAAAAAGTAGTTTTTTATCATATAAATTTCTAAAAAAAAAATTAAGAATATAACATAAAAATAACCAAATAAAATTATGATTGTTGTCTAAAAAATAAAGCAAAAATGTTGTTCCAAGCACACCCTAAAGTAAGGCTCATGCCCGACTATAATTCAAAATCTATAGGTTGGATCCATTGATGACGCCTTCTCGCGGAATGTGGGAGTTCCAAATATGATAGTCGGAAATTTAAAAGGAAGTAATTTGGGTATATTTTATTTATCTCTATGGTTGTGGTATGGTGGTTTCTTTGGAGGTTATTAGGCTTCGGTTTGGCTTCCTGGTTGGGGCGTTGTGGATTTTTTTGTTTGTCTTGGTTTCTTGTCAGTGTGATATTGGATTTGGAGGTTGTTGGGCTTTGGCTTTTGCCTTGGGTGCTTTCTTGGTTGTGCGATTTACTGGGTTACTAACTTTATTGTGGTTGTTTATTCATCGATGCTTCCGAACAATGATGAATCTGATTCCTGCATTCCCCTTGGTTGGTCTATGCTTGCTGGCAACTTTGGTGGTTATTTTCTCTATTTGGTTCAGAGGCCTTTCCTTGGCTTGCAGGTTGATACATATTTCAATTATTGTTTGATGATGGGCCTTCTGCCTTGTTTCGTCCAATGAATGGTCTTTGTCTGGCAAGTAAGTAGTTGCAGGATGCTGCCATTCCTGAGTCCGATCAGCGTCTTCACCTTTCTCTTGTGCTGTAATTGGTTTTGGTTGTTTTAAATCCGCATTGTAATATCTTTTTATTGAATGCATTATGGCTTTGTCCCCTTAATTGAAAAAAAAAAAAAAATCAAAATCTCTACTATGAGAACTAGCTTGCATACTGCCATGGGTATATTTAGGGCGAGAACATGGAGCTAGGGCTACAAGCGAACCAAACGTTCGACGAGCTACTCGTTGTTCGGTTTGATTAAAGCTCGTTTGTGATCGTTTAATTAACTAGACAAACAAACATGAACAATATTTTAAATACTCAATTCTTAAATAAACAAACTTGAACACTAATGTGTTCGGCTCATTTATTAAATAATAAAAATTTATCTTAAAATCTTTTATTAAATATAATTAAATAGGATAAGACGCAAGGTGAATTGCATGTCATATGTGAAGTAGTTTAAGGATATGTTTGGGATGATTATCACATTTTATAAAGGCTTCGTTTGGGACGATCTTTTTACTAATTCTTAAACCAATTTTTTAGTATAAAAATAAATTTTTTTATGCTAGAAAGCTGCTTTAAGAAACATTAAGAAAGTCATCGCAAAAAAGTCAAAGTTGATTGTAAAATTGTTGTGGAATAAGGCTTCATTTGGGACGGCTTTCTTACTGCTTTGTAAAGCTATTTTTAAGTGTAAAATTTTTTTAATAGAAGAAAAAAAAAATTGTAGTCTAAAGCTGTCCAAAACGAAGCATTAGGCATCGTTTGCGACAGCTTTTTTGTTGCTTTAGGAAACATTAAGAAAGCCGCCACAAACGAAGCTCAAGTCACTCAACAAATCTGGTTGAAAAAAAAGTAGTTTTTCATCATAAAAGTTTCTAAAAAAAACATTAAGAATATAACATAAAAATAAACAAATAAAATTATGATTGTTGTCTAAAAAATAAAGCAAAAATATTGTTCGAAGCACACCCTAAAGTAAGGCTCATGCCGGACTATAATTCAAAATCTATAGGTTGGATCCATTGATGACGCCTTCTCGCGTGGGAGTTCCAAATGTGGTAGGCGGAAATTTAAAAGGAAGTAATTGAGTATATTTTATTTATCTCTATGGTTGTGGTTTGGTTGATTAGGTTTGTGGTCGATCTGGTGGTTTCTTTGGAGGTTATTAGGCTTCGATTTGGCTTGCTGGTTGGGGCGTTGTGAATTTTTTTATTTGTTTTGGTTTATTGTCAGTGTGACATTGGATTTGGAGGTTGTTGGGCTTCGGCTTTGGCCTTGGGTGCTTTCTTGGTTGTGCGATTTACTGGGTTATTGATTTTATTAGTGATTTTATTGTGGTTGTTTATTTATCGTTGCTTCCGAACAATGATGAGTCTGCTTCCTGTATTCCCCTTGGTTGGTCTAGGCTTGCTGGCAACTTTGGTTGTTATTTTCTCTTTTTGTTCGGAGGTCATTCCTTGGCTTGCGGGTTGATACATATTTCAATTATTGTTTGTTGATGGTTGCCTTCTGGCTTGCTTCCTCCAATGAATGGTCTTTGTCTGGCAGGTAAGTAGTTGCAGGAAGCTGCCATTCCTGAGTCCGATTGGCGTCTTCGCCTTTCTCTTGTTCTGTAATTAGTTTTGTTTGTTTTAAATCTGCGTTGTAATATCTTTTTATTGAATGCATTATGGCTTTGTTCCCTTAATTGAAAAAAAAAAATCAAAATCTCTACTATGAGAACTAGGTTGCATACTGCCATGGGTAGATTTTGGGCAAGAACATGGAGCCATATGCCCTCATTGATTCGTGTTTATTTGTTAAATATTATGATTATTTGTCCCCAATAATATGCATTTTATGACTTACAATTAAGAAAATTTACATAATTAGAAATATGACAAATAATGAGATTAATTATAAACACGCATGCATCATAATCTTAAAAAGATTTAAGAAAAAGTCAAAAAAAATCTCTTGATCGGGTACGAATCTCGAGGCAAAATCAAGTTGGAAACTTCAAAAATTAAATCTAGGACCATATGAATTCCGATTTCAGCATACTTACATTCGATCTGAACGTCTCGAAAATACGAACCCAACAACACAAAATTCTACTCAATCCAAGCTCAAATGAGTCCAAATCAAAGACCTAAAACATATTTGGAAGGTTCAAACCATAATTTGGATTACCAAACAGTACCCAAACGTGACATGCTTATGTTTGAATCGAGTGGCTTGAAGAGACGAATCCAACGAGTCCAAGATCATCCAATTCTGATATCATTAAGACATTCAAATCTCTAGTAAACGGTCCTCGATCAAGGGGATCAACATCAGCCGTCCATTCAAAGCACTCCAAATTTTTCCTTGATCTTCCTCCTATTTACTGGTCATGTCACTCTAAAAAAACTATAAATAAATCCCTCATTTCTCATGAAATGGTGACGAAGAAATGGAAGATAAGGAATAGAAGGAAGAAGAGAAACCATAGTTCTATTGCCACCATACTCCTCGACCACCGCCGGACTTCCACCTGGTGGTCGACTGATGCCGAACATCCGCCCGGCCGCCGACTGACTTCGAATTTCTGCCCAGCCACTAATGATGTTGAACATCTGCCCAACCATCGATTGATGCCGGACTTCTGCCTGATAACCAAAAAGTCGATGGATTTCCGATCTCCATTTGTAACTGGAATTCAACCCAACGGTTGATTATTTTAATATGATTGTCTTCAATTTCAGGGCCGAGTCAGTTACTTGTAATCTTATCAAATACTAGTTGAATCATTTCAACTGGACTTGACCTCGTGGTTTTTCTCTTTTCCAGGATTTTTCACGTAAAAATTCTAGTGTTTCGTTTTTTTCTTTTATTTGTGTGCTGCATATCCGTACAATGTTGAGATAAAAATTTCTAACTCTATTGCCGCATATATTCTTGCCAGCAACAACTACAATATTCTTAATTATGAAACCAAAAAAATTAATAAATTGCCCTTGCTATTATACACACCCTCTCGGTGAGATATAAACTTAAGATTTGAGAGTGAATATAATTTACGATTTAATTCAAAAACCATTTTCACCTTTAAAAACATTCATGATAATTAAAAGCAAAAACAAATTATATATTCTTTATGCCGAAACTTTTTAAAGGTTAATATATATATTTTTATATTAAATCATAAATCATAAAAGAGAATAATTTATTTTCTGCTATGAATAAATAGAAATTGTGAATATATAAATGGTGTTAGTTGTGTAACAATGATTGAATGACTGCTGAAAAATAATGATAGTGAGACAATCATAGTTTGATTATTGTGTTTGGATGACAATGAATGGATTAGGGTGATCATATGATAATGATCAGAGGACGATGGTTGTGATACGACAGTTAAACGACAACAATCAAGCAGTGGTGGTTTGACAATTGCAGTTCGGCAGCGATAGTGGATGGTTGTGATTGTTGGCATCGATGTTAAATTATGCTATAAAGTTTTTCGAATCTCCAAGCTCTATCTGAACTTAAATATAACGCCCTTTCTTGAGAAGAATGAGAGCAAATTTATTATACTTTGATAATTTCATAACACCTCATTAGATGGCTTGTATTGAATACTTTGATAATTTCATTATAGATTGCTTATACGTCATTTATGTATTTTAATGATATAAGAATTGAGTGATCTTGAATTTGTCGAATTCATCTTATTGAAAAGTTGCTTGTTTTGAGTAAGCATATAAGTTTCAGAGACTATTTGATCTTCTAATTAATATCCTAAATTTTTTTTACTATCGATTGATTTGAGTATAACCATATAACATTTAGAGATCTTTAGTGAGGTTAGATTTGTCATATCAATACGCTCAATTTTGACTATAAATTTGCCAAAATTGGATTTGAGATAATTTTGAAGTCAGTTTTGAAAGTTTTTAATACAAATATTGCATCAAAATTATACATATAATATTTACCTCAACATAAATTCAATAATTTGAGATTTATGCTTTGTTTGGGATGACTTTTTGTACTACTTCTTAAAATAGTTTTCTAGTGTATTGTTTTTCTTTTACTTCTTAAAACAAATTTTTAATATAAAATTTTTAATTTATGTACTAAAAAAAATTTTATACTAAAAATTATTTTAAAAAACAGTAATAAATCTGTCCCAAACTGGAACTTTTATTTTATCCAGTGAACGTGCGCAGATGAAAGTTCGGTTTTAGGCAAAAAATGCGCCTGTACCGAGTACCGAGTACCGAGGTGTACCGAGTTTTTTCAAAAAACTCGGTATAGGCACTTTTTTGCCTAAAACCGAACATTCTTCTGCGTACGTTCACTGGATAGAATAAAAGTTCCCCAAACTGCGCCTTAATTTTACCAAAAATTATATCACAATTACTTTTGGTAAATTTTTTTTTACTTTGAAAAATTGACCGATTTTTAAATTTTTTTTTCTCATCAACCCAACTTTTAACAGCTCATGCAAACATGTAAACCCGTTACACGTTACAGCTTCTCATAACCTCACAGTGGGGTCCACATACGTCACTAGACGAAATCAACGCGTTAAGTGTGACCCTACCTTAGTTCGCCACGCGTTCCGTTTTCCTGACCTTCATTTCGCTGTACGCTAAAATCATAAATACAGCGGAATTGAATTTGTTTTCTTTTTATACAAATTCGGGAAGCACGGTTCGAGCCGATTTAGCAGCTTCGAGTCGGTTTCGGCGGATTTAACGTCGTGGAGATCAATTGACCGTCGATTTCTTGACCTGCGAGATCCACCGTCCTTTTTTTTTTCTTCCCCTAGATCCTTGCCATATACTGCGGAAGGATGTATCGGTTTTATTTAAAGTCGCTTCCCTTCCTCCGCCGAGGAGGCGGCGGAGATATTCGTACCCGGTAATTTCTAGTGTTAGGGTTCTTAGCCATGGATTCCGAGTTTCAGGTTTGGGTGCGATGGGAAGAAGAGATAGTGTCGAACGATCGTGGGCGGCGAGAGGTGCATTATTATGTCAGGGACGACTGCGGCGGACGAGATCTGGCGGTTGTAGGGAGGGAGAAAAGTGCGCGCCACATGGCGTATGCTGTTCCGGCGAAGTTTTATCAGTCTCTGATTAGTTTGTCGGATACCGCTTCGCCTTCCGGGGTTAACTCGGCGGCGGCTGCACTGCCGTCGGATCTGAAGTTGCGAACACGGAGACAGGTTGTGGATTGGCTCTCCTTGCTTGTATCAGGTAATTTTGTGATTTCTCTTTATTGTTTTTTTTTCCTTTTTTGTGAGCGCTGGTTTGCTGCTTTCCTTTTTGATGTTTGTTTATTGAAGGAAAAATTTTGGATGGGAATTGAAAGCCTTGGGGATTAGGTTTTTTTCTGGATCTGAGGTTTTTCTTATGGTAGTTTCGGTAAAGTTGCTTATTGCTAGGTAAGGTTGCTTCTTGGTTAGGTTTGTTTTGTGTTTGTTTTGGAAAGATTGTTCCTTTGCTTGGTTTCAGCGCTAGACAAGGCATTTGTGATGCTGGAGCTCTAGCTTTACTTTTGTTTTTATAATTATGCTGCACTATTTGGAGGTGAATTATCAAACTCGTTTTTTTTTTTTTTGGTTTGAGGTGAGCTTTGTCAGATCTGAGGTCTTCGTCGTGTCTTTTATCAAATTTGCTGTAATTGTAGGTTTCTGTGTTTGTTCCGTTGAGTTTTCTTTCATTATTTTGGAGAAAACTAGGTTTATAATTTCTCATATTCATAGAAATTTGGATTTTTAAATTCCGGAATTGGTAACCCTACGCTGGACGTGTACTCCTACGTCTTTCAGCCTTTAAACGAAACCAAAAGGAGAAGTGTGAAGACAAGGAGCAGCTCTTGCGGGATCCAAAATTTCAAAGCTTCCTTCATAACTAGGTGCTTGTTCTCATCTCTTGTCCCTCCTTCTTCCATCTGGCTCTTCTCCGCAATTTTCTATAATCTATAATCGTAAACAGTTATTCCATCAAAATGAAAACTTGAATTTATGTGCTCGTTGAGTAAATTCCTTTTGGAGAAGCGTTAATTAAGGTTTAATTTTTCTGTTTCTATATTAAATCTGCCTAGCTGTAGGCGTTTTCCTTCTAATTTTCTTATGGGATTATGTAACTTTTTTTGGTTTGTTCGTGGCTTACAGGGGAGCTTTATATTGATATTCTCATGGATAAATTTAGCATGTCTCTTGAAATTTTTATGTAGAACCTATGTAGAAATCATCAAGCAAGATGCAAGTTAAATATTGAATTCATATTTTTCCCCCTTGTGAATTCTATCTGTCTTAGCTGTTTCCTCTGATTTTCCCATGGGTAGAGAACATTCATTTTTCAATCGCGCCTTACACGGGAGTTGTATATTGATCTTCTTATGGATAATCTTTGTGCCGTTTCCCGAAATTTTTATGTAGAGCCTAGCCAGAAATCATGAAATAAGATGCCAGATAAATTTTGGAGAGTTTATTTGCATGCCTGTCCTCACATCCCTGGGTTTGTGGATAAAATGAATAGGGATTATTACCTGCCTGTTCTTCATGTTTATTACTTTGCCCATCCAAATAGATATATCATCTTCCTGCAACATTTGATGGAAGGTATGAGACATGGATACGCAAGGGCAAGGGCACAACACAACACAATCATGGGATAGGAAAAACCGTGCGGAAGTATAACGCGGCACATCTAGGGTGTGGGATTATGAATTTAAAATATGTAATTGGTAAAAAGGTATCGCATTTGCGTAATAAAATCTTCACAAACAAGCCAAAAAATTGTGGATCTTTATAAGTAGTATGTAGCTTAAGGAATATCTTTCATAAATAAGGATGTTGAGTGAAAATATCAAAAAAAGGAAATGAAGAAATGAATGTGCTTGAGTTAAGATGGAACTTTTTTATAGTGGTATCAAGTCCACCGAATTATTATTTAGTTTGTGCTTATAGGCTATTTTTCAAGAATTGTTCAAAAAGCTTTTGTTTTCCTCAAAATAGCATGATGAAAAACACCTTAGATAGCACTTAACAAGTATGAATGAATATGGGAAATAATGATGATGAGGAATTAAAACAGGACTAGGTTTTTTTTGGGAGATGATGCTGACAAAAAAATGAGGATATTTTCTTTGTTTATACTATGGAATTTTCTTTCAAATAATGCCTAGATTAGCTTGTATGCTTGTGCTTTTCATTGTTGCTAATATCACCTCTTTAGCATTATAGTTATTTTTACCCTTCGTTGGTTCGAGATTTAGGACACCTTTAGGACTTTTTGGAATGTAGGCAATGAATGACATTGTTGATTTCTTACTTCTCATTTAATTTATATTTATGCATTCGAGCACATCCTTCTTCCAATTGTAATTTCTTCTAGGTCTGGTAGTGGCTCTTTTCATATTAATGTTTTTTTTTTTTGGGTTCAAAATCCAGCATATGCATGGAAAATATAAGTCAATGATGAAAATTTCTTGTAAAATAAAAAAAATATGTAATTATTTTCTGCAAATTTTCTGATTTTTATACAAATGAAGTGTTGTACAGTACCCAATTAACATAAATTGTCTTTCAATGTAGCCATGTGGGTAAAAAAAAATTGATCAGTAATTAGAATTTCTCCTTATACTCTCTTTCCTTAATTTTTTTTCCAGCCTTGGTGAAACTTTCTTGAAAAGTCTACTTTTTGTTGATTTAGGCTTGGTTTGGGATGGCTTTCTTATTACTTCTTAAACCTTTTTTTTAGTAAAAAATTAAAAATCTTGTACTAGAAAATTGCTTTAAGAAGCGGCAGGAAAGCCATCCCTAACGAAGCCTTAGTTTTGTTTTTAGTAATCAGAAGTTTCAAAATTGTTTCCCTAACCTTTATGTTTTAGAAGTTTCTTCTAGTCCTGGCTCATCCCTCATTTGTTTGTGTTGATTTTTCACTGCTTTTAACAACTTTCCGTACCCTAAAATTGATTTGTAGGAAACACAAATGGAAATCCCTATTCATAAAAAGCACGTTGTTCTCAGTTTTCGGACCATATGGAACACAATTGCGGGGAAACTTATCCTTCTTTGTGATATTGATAACTACTTGAATTCATTTGACAAAACACATCATTTCTAAATAAAGCCTTTCATTCTAAATAAACCCACGTCTTCTTGTGTTTCTTTTTGATATGTTCTTTTTTTCTTCCAAATTTCATGTTTGATATCAGCCTTTTGGTTTCTTACTCTTTTCTTCTCTTGATTACTTTTTGAGGCTCTACTTAAACCATCTTGGTGCGTGCATGCTTATTACCATATTTATTTATTTATTTATGATGTAGAAGGCATTTATAGACGTTGATGAAGGTAGCTCTACCCCTTCGCATTTATAGAGTGGGTTTTTAATGGTTCGAACCTGGGACTTCCATAATACACTAGAGGCATGCATATTAAAGTTTATCGTTGTCTTGTTTTCTTTGTCAGAATTTCATATCCTTTTATTGTACAACAACTCTTTATTTATCCAAAGTTTTTTTCCCGTCAAATATCCATATCAAGCATCTATGTTGCACCGATATGGATACGACACGATTCAGATACAGGACACGTCAATTCTTAAAAATACATGATACGAGTACGGTGCGAACACAATATTATAATTTATAAATCACACATAAAAATTAAGAAATCAATCAAAGCATAATATTTGAAATGACAAAAAAATGAAAGCAACATCATTTGAAATGACAAAAAAAAGCAACATCATTTGCCAGATTTTTTTTCATTTTTCAACGGACACGCATATCTGATACACATGTCCTTTTGAAATTTAATAGTATTTTAATTGTATACTGTTTGGTCGTATCCTGCATGTATCGGTGCCGTATCCGACTCGTATCTGTGTCCGACACATCTGATACAACGCGCTTTCATAAATAGGTGTATCGGTGCAACATAGTTAAACATTAAACTTAGAAGAGCAGCCACCTTTCTTCTTTTTCATATTACCTGTGCCTTGCAAATCCTTTTGTTGAGATTCTTTATACTTAATTTTTGCTATGCTTTGAACTAATATTCGTTATTTAAATAGATTCCACGCCATCTGGATTGGCCCCTGTGTTGGACAGATACTCTGATGATGAAGATGCCTCACCAGCTAGTATTCCTGTTTCCAAGGTAGAGATATCCCCTTTTCTCATTAAAATTTCAAATTTTGATCAGTCATTTATAATTTTTAAACTGTGACTGAAGCATTTTCCTTGAAATCCTATTCCTTCCTGCTTCTCTACAGGTTCTTTCCTCGGGACGAATGAGGCACCATTCGGAAGAGTTTGCATGGTTAGGTTCTTCATGGAATTGTAAGAAACGCCGGAAGCATTATCAATCATTTTGCAGAAATGGAATTACGATATCTGTAAGTATATCAGCAATCATCAATTGATATGCTCTGCTAGTAATTTTGCTGCCTTATCTGAAATACCAATTTTTAATAACACCACCAGGTTCATGACTTCATCTATGTTCTGTCAGAAGATAATAAGAGGCTTGTTGCATATATTGAAGATTTATATGAGGATGTGAGGGTCAATAACATGGTTGCGGTACGGTGGTTTCATAAAGTTGATGAGATTAGTATTGTTTTGCCACCCGACACTAATGACAGAGAGATTTTCTTTTCTCTTTGTCTCCAAGATGTCAGTGTTGAATGCGTAGATGGGTTGGCATCTGTACTTGGTTTTGAGGATTTTGACAAGTTTCAGAAAGAGGCACTGCACAGATACAGCTCCTGGGAACCTTTTCTTTGCCGCAGACAGATTGACAAAGAAGAAGTTAAGACTTTTGATATCACTCAAGTCCAAGGTTACTGGGGTCAGGATCTTCTTCGTTCCATGTACCCCTCCTGTTTTAAATTACGGTTGAAGATAAAAGGCCATGGTTCTACTGTAGATGGCAACAAAAATAGCTTTGATTTTCAGGGAAATTGCAAGAGAAAACCTCTCTCAAATAGTGGAGGCGTTGATGATGTTAAATCAAAGGTTTTGAGTGTTGGAAATAGATTGGAAAGGCATGATCGAGTTAAGTCGTCGGCTGCCCTTTTCAGGAGGGGGTTGGTAAAGCAGGTAGACTCCCAGCAACAAAATTTGATAACTTCTGGGTTGGGAATTGAAGTGCTTTCGCAGGACAGTGGCATCAGGGGCTGCTGGTTTTGTTGTGTGGTTCTCAAAAGACGCCGTGATAGAATCAAGGTTCAATATCGAGACGTCGAAGACGCCGATGGAACTGGCAATTTAGAGGTAAAAAAAGATGGTGCTTACCCAATGCTCTTTAGTTGTGCTTTTTCTAATGATGCTTGTCACTTAGTCCTTTAGTTTGTTTGATTTATGTGTAGGAATGGGTTTCAACATCAAGGATTGCTACTACAGACAAATTGGGCATTCACAGAAGTGGAAGGCGAATGGTTCGCCCAAGTCCACCAAAGAAAGATGAGAGTTTTTGCAGTTATGAAGTTGGGAAAGCTGTGGATGCATGGTTGCATGATGGTTGGTGGGAAGGGATTGTTATCAGCAATGACAGCGATGGAAAAATTCATGTATATTTCCCAGGTGAGAAAGGTTTAAATTCCCCATTACTGTTTTCCATAGGAGCCTGATAGGAAATTCTTGAGTTCGCAAGTAATCATATCGGATCTACTTGAGTTTGCAAACAAACCTAACAATAATCGGTAAAAATAGCGATAAAACAAAGAAATCGTGGTGGAAGAACAATCAAACGATAGCAATTCTTATAGAAAACAAAGGGAAATAAGAACAAAGCAAAGATACAAGAGATCCTCAAATTGAGAGTCTAGAGCCCAAGTCACCAAGGAACCTTAATTCCAATCAATTAAAACATAATCATCCCTAATTCTCTCCCCCTCTTTAATACAAAAGTTTTCCTAATTTAATTTCCCTCCCAAGCCCTAGCCGCTCACTCCTTTTCAATTTGGAATTGTTTGGACAAGTGGGGCCCTCACCCCTTTGGGCGGAGCACACTAGAGGAGGCGGACTACTTCCGCCTCCTGTACACGATCTGAGCCGGTGGGTTCATACTGAACTGGCATATCAGAGCCAAAGGTGCATGTGAGAGAGCATATTTCAAAAGAATTTCGTCAAACATTAGTAATTGCATCATTTAGAGATTTCTTCTTTGTCCGCCTCTTATGTTTTTCATATTCTTCCTCTGTAAACTTGCAGGAGAGCAGCAAGTATCCAGCTTTCGTCCTGCGGACCTGAGACCCTCTCAAGATTGGGTTGAAAACAAATGGAACTACATCAAGGCCAGGCCAGATATTGCGACTCTTCTACTCTCAGAACTAGATCATGAAAAGTGCAGTGATTGCGTTACCTTCCAGGCTTCGCCCTCTGTGGTTCAAACTGAGGCAGCACCTAGGCAAGAGAAAGGAGATTGCTCGCCTCCTTTAGGCCGCGCTGAAGCTTGCAGATCGCAGCTTGTTAGGAATCCTCTGTTGGTAAAGAGGGAAAGAAATGAGTCCGACCTTGTCAGGAGTTACTTCCATGATGGCTTGAGGTGGAGCTCCTCAAGGAAAAGGAAGTTTTGTAGTAGTAAAAGACGCCGTATTGATTTTAGCCACAAATGCAGCGACAAAAGTAGCACATTTATAATACCAAAATCATTGAAGGTGGTTGAACAAGATAACTGCAAGAGTGGTGGGGATCCTTTGTTTGGCGCACCCATGACCTTCTGCTCAAACTTAGTCATGACTTAGATGACTGGTTTCTCAGCTGTATAGTAGAATTTACAGATGTTAGGTAGGTTTTTTTTTTTGTCCTTAGTTTTGATAGTGTATCAATGATGACAGTGGCAACTGCATTGTTTGGTTTTGGAGTTAAATGACCTCAAATTGCTGATAACTTATATTCAAAATGAGGAATTTGGATAGTGGAGAGTGGAGCAATCTTTGTACAATGCTTTGTATCCATAATCTTAGCTTAGAATGGACTGAAATGGTGGAAAATCTAACCGAGTTCATCAGATGAATTGCTGGTAACCTTTCTTCTTACCAAGTAATCTTGGTGCGGCAGTTTTGAATGCAGCTGAAATAGATTATCTCCATTTTGGCATCTCTGTACTTTACTATGTTCTGTTAACAATTGTTTTCTTGGTGGTTTAGTCAGTTCTTCATCTTTACATTATCTCCATTTGCATTATTTTTAAAAATTATTTTCTCTATAATAATTTTATAATCATATTTATAAAAATCTAGTCATAACAAAGGGACTCTGAGTAAAATTTCTCATAAAATTGTATGTTTTAAATTCAAATGAATTAAAATAAAGATATCTCATTACATTACAGTATAATTTTGATCTGCAAACAGCAAAATGGGACGCTGAACTGATTGCCACTGCAGTGGAGAATACAAACGCTGCTACTGACGTTATTGGGTGATTTTAAAATTTGTGTTAAGCTTTTGATTTGTATAAAAATACGTTAATGTAATGGTAGAAGTGGCTCTCTGGTTTTGATTTGGACAGGTACTTTCTTCAGCAAGAAAGCTGCTCGAATATAAGATTGGGCACCTGCAAGTTTAATGATGAAGCTACGTCTTCTGACTATTTCAGTAACTGAGAATTTCGATCTAAAAATATTTGATTAGAAAATATTAAAAATTGTATTTTTTATTAGATTTAAATATATTTTTTTGAAACATTTAGGACAATTAAGGCAGTCTCACACATACATCGTATGTGTACATAAGATTTGAATCTAATTCCTCTTAGTGTATAGTTAAGGCTCTCAACAAATAAATCAAGGCAAACTCTGTGATTTAAATAAAAATTTGACTTTTAATTAGACATAAATGAAAAAATATATATATTCATATAGCTAGCCCTATGTATCCGAATGAATGCTTGATATTATTATTGTTATCTTCATTGTTTTCAATCTAGGATAGATAAAAAAGCTTATCTATCATGAACAATTTGTGTTTAACTTGTTTAGGAGCCCATCTTTAATTCACTCATGTTTATTTTGAGTTATTTTCTTAACTAGACAAACAAAAAATATTTTATTCGATTTTGCTCAACTTCTCTCTCTCTCTCTCTCTCTCTCTCTCTCTCTCTCTCTCTCTCTTATAGTTATAATATATATAACTATAACGTTTTGCATAACATATTATTATAAGATAAGATACTTTTTCTTATCCTAAATTCCAGTAATTATTCCGTGTGGAGTCCGGACCGAAAGAATCGTTTGGACTGTGAGTGTACAAACTGTGTACAAATATTGTACAATTTTTATCCACAGTTTGATTCAAACTGTACACACATTCACGATCCGAATGATTCTTTCCTATTAGAACTCTGCACGAAATAATCTCATCTGCAACACACATATGTAAGTAAAAAACTTAAGAGGCTATGCAAACCAATGGCCCAAGGCCTAAACCAAACAAAGAATATTATAAAGAAGCACCAAACCTCAAATAACTCAATAAGCCCTCATTCCGTCTATACAAGAATCAGATTCTACGGCTCCTAACCCACTCACTCTCTATAACATGACCCGAAAAGGAATAAAAAAGCCAGGAGAAGGAATCCAGATTTTCTACATGATCTCCTTCATCTTCCCTATCTTTTATTCATTCCTCTCACCTGTTATCCCCAATTTCCTATCTTTCTTCCTCTTCAATCCATCATCTTCTTCTTCTTCTTCATGTCACCTTTCTATTGTATGATCATGAAGATCAACATCGATTGCGCCGGCTGTTACCGCAAAATTCGAGAAGCTCTTCTCAAGATAGAAGGTGAAAATCACAACATAATTAATAACTAGTTTGGTTTGTTGATTTGCTTCCTGCACCTAATCTTTTTTGTTTGTATGTGAATTGTTTGACGCGAAGAGTTGGAGAGCCACTTGATAGAGAGGAAGCTGGGAAGAGTAAGTGTCTGCGGAGAGTTCGTTCCACAGTCTGTGGCGATAAGGTTAAGAAAGATGATAAATCGCCGCGTCGAGATTTTGGAGATTAAAGAAGCGGTTGTTGGGAGCAGAGAAACAGCCGGTAATGGAGGACATCACGGTGGGGAGGGTGGCGGCGGCGGTAGACAAAGGGTGATGGTGGCGGCGGCTGCTTGTAATAAATGACGTTTAAAATTTGTAAGACGATGATTTAATTTATATGAATATACCATGATTTAAGTTTCTTTTGGAACCAGAGATTATTCTGTGCGGATGTTGAATGCAGTTCACCGTCTGGAGGCTGATTAAAATGTCCCACGTCAGCGGTATAGAACCGAGTACCGAGTGGTACCGAACCGTGCGTATCGAGCTGCAGTACCTAACAGTACCGAGCAGCGGTACCGAGCAGTATCAAGCATGAGGTGATATGGCGATTTTGGTTAATCTCCGAACGACGTTCGGCATCCGCACAGAATAATTTCATGTTTGGAACAACTTTTTTGTTGTTTTATGAAATAAATTTTTAGTTCAATTTTTTTTTCTTTTCAATTTAAAATTTTTATTTTAAAAAACTGTTTTATAAAATAGTAAGAAATCTCTTCCAAACAAAACTTAAAAGGGAGACAATGTGTAAAAGACTTTATATTCGATGCCATATATTTTTTTTCCTATGTTGTAAATAAGTTTATGTTAAAATAAATAAATAGAATGATTTTGTTCATATTGCTTGGTTCATGAGTTCATAAGGTGAATTTGTAGCATATTATATCAAATTAGTTTCGAGTCTGAAAATATATTTTAAAAAAGGAAGTCATCATTTAATAGAATGTTAAAGGCAAAAATTGATTCCAAAAATTCCAAAGAGTGATTTTTATTATTGTTGAATAAAAAAGTTATAAATAATAGCCAAGCTTTAAAAGTAATTATAGATTTTTTTATATTAAGTATTAACATGCCACTAGAATTTTATTTGGTCTAACATAAATATCCAGATAATATTTGAATAAAAAAATTTTTCTAATTAAATTTAGAATAATTTAAACTATGATTTCAACAAACTTGTGGTAGAAACGAACGCCAGGACATGAAAAATCTAATAATGTTAAAAGTGATATGATCCGAATCCAAATAAATCACAATGCAACACTTGAAATATAATTAAAATTTTTAGGGCATTAATTGAAGAATATTGCGGATTGATAAAATTCGTGGCGATAAAGTGAGAGATTTTTTCATCATAGCGTTGCATGATGATCCAACACAAACATATAATTGGGAGAGAGGAAGAAAAAAAAATACATGGAAAACTCGAATGGATAAAAATCACGGGGCCTTGTTAAGAGAAGAGATTTTACTATACTTGAGTGAGTTACAAAATTTATCCCGTCCATTAACTTTGGAGACGATGAAATTACAATAATTTAGAGAGTCATTCGAACTTAATATAGGTGCTAAGGAGCTTGTAATGGTCGTGGTTAGATGATGGAACTCATGAGTTTGGTAGTAATTGTTGAGAGAAGATCTAGCAGGTGTTGGCAACTTGGTCTGGCATCTGTCGATGGCCAGGTGGTGGCCCAACATTAGTCGACGACTGGGTGATGGTCCGACGATAGTCGACATCCAAGCAGAGGTCCAACGGTGGTTCAGAGGCCGTGCATTAGTTCGATGAGCCGACGGAAGTTCACCTGCAAAGGTGCTTGGGTGGAGTTCAAGATCCTTGATGCCTTCAAGCTTTCTTTAATCACCAGCCCAAAGGTCCTCTTTTATGTAGAGAGAGGGGCTCTATTTATAAATTTTGAGAGTAATGTGCCCCTTAATTATGAAGCAGGTCCAATGCAAATTCGGAATGCTCAATCAGATTGACGACCCATATTGATTTCTTCGATCATAGAACGTTCATTCAACATTTAATTGACTTAATGATGTCTAAATTAAGTGATCCTGAGCTCGTTGGATTCATCTCGTCGAGCTGCTCGATTCGACTATAAGCATGCTATATTTGGATAACATTTGGCTATACAATTACTGTACCAAAATTTCAAATATGCTTTGATCCTTTGATTTGGGCCCGTTTGGGCTAGGATTGGACTGATTTTGATTTTGTTGGGATCATCTTACTAAGATAGTTAATTTGACTATAATTTTGCTGAAATTGGAGTTTATATGGCATGAATTTAATGTTCTTGAATATGGCTCAAATTTTGTGCTCGATGAAGAATATTTTTTGTGACGTGACAAAGGTAAAATGAATTTTGAATCTTGCATGTTTGTAGTCAAATTGAGCATTTCAAAGAGATTAATTCAATTCGCCTATGATCATTCAATCTAAGGTCAATAATGTACTTAAATGTAATATAAATAATGTATGATTGAAGGACTCGATATAGGTATTACGATATAATGTTGTAGAATTCTATTCAAATTTGCTAAAATATTACTTTTAAAATACTATAAATAGATCTACATTATCTATATTAATGGCTTGGAAATCTAAAAAAACTCTAAATCTATACTTGTGTAACAACCCAAACTCTTAATTATCGAGATATTATCCACTTTGGGCTAAGAGCCTCACGATTTTATCCTGTTAGTGTAACTTCCCAATAGGTCATCCATTCCAGAATTGTTGTTGGATGAGCACACTTAACTACGGAATCTCTTGAATGAAATTTTAACCATTACATCAAAAGGCGCCTTAATGTTTAAGAGTTTGACTTCTTTTACTTAAGATATTTTACTACTTGTTTGACTATGACAATTATTGCCAGCATGATGATGATTGTGGCAAGTAGCAGCAATAGGTGGACAACAATTGGAGAGATTATTAGGTGCAGGGTGCAGCGGGAAGAATCGTCCGCAACAAGTATTGGGTACCTAGCGGTACCCAACGGTACCCAGCGGTACCGAGTGGTACCCAATACTTGTGCGGACGGTGCACACTCCACACCTAATAATTATTCCAACAATTGTCAAGAACGACGGAGTTAAGATTGAGGGTACTGAGTTTTAATTGTAGTTCAAAATAATCATACTTGATAAATTTTAAATACATAAAAAAAAATTATAAGGCATTCTAAATCCTTTACATTTAATTTACTTAAAAAATCCTTTACATTTAATTTACTTCAACCTAGAAAAATAAACTAAAATCACTCTATTTCTTTTATTTTATATGATAATACGTGCAACCAAAACAATGAAACAAATCTGCTTTATGATTTATCCTCAAAAACATAATCGAGCCGACGAGGCCCACCTATTATAATATCAAGGAGATAAGCTTTAGTCGAAGTTAGAAAATTAAACCAAGACAACTCTATGGAAAAATTTTGGAAGAGAATATTTCTAAAAATTAATCATAATAAATGTTATGGTTATTAAATTTATTTTTTTTAAATGTAACAATTAATTAATTAATTAATTATATGTTAAATAAATTAAGAAATATAAATTTATTTCAATTAAAATTTCATTTGGAATTATTTTCTTTTTGCTTTGTAATGGAGCTTTCTAGTAAAAAAATTTCTTGAAAGCGATAAAAAAGTAGTGAGGACACAATCTTTTTATTAGTTGGTTAGAAGAGCATGTTCTTGATTTATTAGTGGTGATTGATAAGGTCAATGGCAACTGAGGACACAATCTTTTTAATTTTGGGTTAGAAGTGCAAGTTCTTGAGTCATAGGCTTCCTTTGGAACGTTTTTTTTTATGCTTCTTAAAGCAGCTTTTTAGTACAAAAATTTAAAATTTTTTATTGAAAAGCTGCTTTATGAAGCCATGAGAAAGCCGTCCCAAACGAAGCCATAATCATAATCATATTGTAAAATGTACTAATGAAAAAGCACATGCAAGACTAGTTGAATAAAATCAATTTTAAAATACAATTAAATCAATTGTCAATGATTAATATTGTTGTTTTAGAAAATTTATGTTGGTAGAGTTTGTGTTTTATATCTTAGCTTATGACATAAATTCAACGAGCACAGAAAAGTTGTAGGAGACAAAAAATTATGTAGAAAATCTGAAAAGGAAAAAAAAATTTAAGGCTTGACCTCGTTGTAATAATCGACTATAAAATATGAGTTACAATAGACTTATCTTCTTTAAAATTGAAGAAGGGATTATGTTATTCCCATCATAGGGATAAGGGAATTTAGATGTCTATAGGTGGACCATTAAAAACTCAACAATACTTTTTTTTTTTTTGGGACATTTAGGCCATTTAAGGCAAACTCACACACACAATGCATACACATAGACTCAAACCTTGGACCTCTTAGTTGGAAGCCTAAGCTTTCAACCAATAGGCCAAAGAGAGTTGTGTAAAACTCAACAATACGATTATGTTTTGAGAAGAGTTTGGATATAGTGATGGCGATTATTGGCGATGATAAGAGAGCTATTAAATTTTCTCAGTTCATTCCCCTCACTTCTGTAGAAAATGAGGCCTATTTTTAAACTTTTTTACATGGGCACTTTGGTAAAATTGGCTTAAATATATAGCAATCCATCGTACTATCCATATTAATCCTCTGATCATAGATCATTTATTAAACATTTGAATGGCTTAATAATATCAAAATCAAGTGATCTTTGACTCATTAGATTCTGTTTGTTGAGTTGCTCAGTTTGATTGTAAACATATCATAATTAGAAGTCTTTTGTCTTTTGATCTACCAATTTATTCAAAAGTTTTCAAACATGATCTAAATGCTTGATTTGAGCTCATTTGAAGTTGAATCAGGTCAATTGTAGCATCAATAGTTTCGTCTCTTCGAGATGTTTAATTTGACTACATATTTACTTAATTTGAAGTTCAGAAGATTATGAATTTAATTGTTAAAATTTTCCATTCAAATATTATCTCGAGATTCATACCGGTCCTGAAAATTTTCTGGGTCTTATTAAATATTTTAAAAAAATGCAAAGAAGTTATTTTGTCAGAAATAAATATTATTTTAACTAATTATTAATTTTTATATAATGTATCTTTTTAATAAACAGTACATAAATATAACTCTTTTATTTATATTGACTTATTATATTACGAAAAATGTAATGTATAAATACTTGATATTCAATTGAATTTCAACAAATTAAAAAAATTTTAATTGATATATTTTCCAATTTTTTGCTTCCTAATTACATAAAAGCCCAGGGCCCAGGCTAAATAAGATGCCCTAATTAACTCCCCATCGAACAAGCACGGGCCTTAGATTGTGGAGCACTAACGCCCTTCATTAAACTACAATTACAATCTCTTAAGACTGTAATTAAGCTTTCTTAATGAATCATTATTAATTAAGATTGCTCCGGGGCAGGCTTCACCTTCCATAAACCAAAATCTCTGACGAGTTTGTAGCTTCAGTTCTGGTTTTAGAGAGATTAGAGAGAGAAAGCTGGAGACCAAGGAGAGAGAGAGAGAGAGGGAGATTTTGAGCCGGAGGATAGAAAACTCAATGACAAGGCACCTTCTCAGAGAAGGGAAATTGGAGGCTGAAAACGGCAAGAGAGCTCGCCATCCTCTGTGATGCCGAGGTTGGTCTCATCGTCTTTCTCCAGCACTAGCAATTAAGCTATATGATTTCGCCAGCACCAGGTTTTGTTCTCTCTCTCTCTCTCTCTCTAGTTGGGAAAAGTTGACAACTTCTTGCGTTGATATTGCTGCAAGGGAGTAATTAAGTTTTATATAGATGGAATTAAAATCATTCAAATACATTTACATACATACCACTTTATTTCATACTATTTACATATATGGCATCTAAAATATTAATATTACATGTCTACTACTCATATATAACTTTAATATCAAATATACAACTCCTATATTGCATTCCTACAACTCATACCATCCTATAAACTTTAATATTTTATTTCATGCATGCATATTTGTTCTATGAGTTATAGGTATATAATATTAATATTTTAGGTGTTAGATATGTAAATAGTATGAAATAATGTGTTATGTATGTAAATGTCCCTTTAATATAACAATCGAACCTCCGATGATGCTTGCTCCATAATGATATTACGGCTTCATTCGTGATGGTTTTCTTATTGTTTTTTAAAATAATTTTTTAATGCAAAAATTTCTAGTTCAAAAAAAAAATTTTTATACTAAAAAATTACTTTAAAAAATAGTAAGAAAATTATCTCAAATAAATTATAAATCATAACAACAAAACTTAACTTTCATCATTAATAATCATATTTTAATATGTATAAAATTATGCATCTAAATTAAATAGAGGATCTACTTCTGATAAAATTTATTGGTCATCTACAAAGAATTTAGATTGAGCCACAAACCTTAACACAATTTTATTTTTAAGATTTCCTCCCCTAAATACATTTGAATTGTTGAGAGAGCTTTTCATCCGCCTCTTTCTTGTCTTTTGTTTATGATTTCAGGCTTCTTATTACACTTCATGAGTGCTTACTACTTCTACAAGTCCCTTAAGGCTTTACCAATTGCCCTAAATTTTCATGTACCAAAGAGATTCTAAAGCACAAGCTTTCACCCCATTAATTATAAAGGTTCACAAGCTCCACTATTAGTCTATAATAGTGACATTGTTGTTTAGGCCATTCTTCCCTATGCTCTTCCCTATGCTCGAATTTCAAGAATTTACCACCTCTTATAAATTTTAATACCTGTAAAATAGGTAAACATCATCGTGTTTAATTCTCATCATCCATTACTAGTTATTTTCTCCTCCTTTTGAATTAGTTCATTTTGATATTTGAGGTTTGAGTCATATTCTAACTCACTTATAGTTTTGCTATTTTGTTATCTTTATTGATGATCATTCTCCAATCACTTTAGTATAATATTAAAAAATTGATAAAAAATCATTGACATTTTTGGCACAAAAAAAAAATTAAGTTCAATTTTAAACAAACTCAATTGTATAATTTTGTTCTAAAAAAAACATTCTGATACTTGATGTAACAGCCCAAATTCTTAACTATCGAGATATTGTCCGCTTTGGCCTAAAAGTCTCACGGTTTTGTCATGTTGATATAACTTACCAGGAGATGACCCATCTCAGGATTTCTTAACTGCGGAGTTTCTTAATGAAATTCCAATCATTACATCAAAATGCGCCTCGATGCTAAAGAGTTCAACTTCTTTTACTTAAGGGTTCGCGTTTGACACATCTACTTATTACTATTCTTGGTTCCATGAACATCCACCGTAGTTGTTGGATCTAACCAATTAGTATGTGACATTGAATTCTGCAAAACATAGAGGCCATCAACTCTATTAAAATAAAAAAATACAAAATAAAATAAAAAATGAATATATAAAAAGAAAAAAAAAGCTTCAAGATATCCAATGCACCTTTACACACCCTTAAGGGCATCAACATCACCAGAGAATTCATATCCTGAAACACTAAAAACACTGAAGGATATACAAATTTGGTAAATATATGACTCCAACCAATGATCAATTACACCACCATGTACCTTTAACTTCAAAGTGTCAGATCCTCCAATCTTACAAATAAACCCATTTCCCATGTAAACATAACCACAAGAACTTGGCTTTTATATCAAAAACACATATCTAAATTTGAACAAGCCGAGTCCAAAATCCCCTATTCTTTACACATTATTTTTAATCACCAAAAGAGCATTACTAATTTCATAACCATAGAAATCTGCAACAGCACTTGCATCAGCTAACTTATCCTTTTTGCAACCGTCAATGTTCTTCTTACTCTCTCTTCTTCGAAGGAAAACAATTCTTCTTTATCAACCCTTTCTTCTAACAACAAAAACAAATAATCTTTTTGGCTTTATTTTGAGATTTGATACTGCCATGATTAGAAGAGAACCTTCACTCATAAGATCTACCTCTATCTTGCAATGAACTTTTACATAGTTTATCACTTCTCCCTTAGAAATCACCTCTTTTTAAAGTAACTTTTGACATCCTCTAAGTTTATTGTATCATAATCATATACCATGATATCTCGAAAGTGCTTGTAATAGGTATACCTTTCTATATAGAGAGGCTTTTGGTCATGTACAAAATCTTAGCTTAAGTCATAACCCTTCTACAATTATTTCATCTAAGACTTCCATCAAAACCTCACTCACCAAATACAGTTGAAAATTTGAGAGAGCCTTCTCATCCAACTATGTCTTATATTCTTCACTCGCGGATTCAGGTAATATATCTTGCTACCTCCCTGAGTATTTTTACACGTCCATGTTGGCCAAGTAGACCAGATATCTTGATTATCAAAAAATTCAAACATTTTAAGCCATCAAACTTATGAATATCAAGCTTAATTGCCATCATATTCTTCATGACTTCTCGGATACTGATTGTTAGTAAAGAGATCGCCTAAACATAAAGGTGGGTACAATGAATCAGAAAATAATTATAAAAGAGAGATCAAGAACTTAAAAAAAAAAAAAAAAAAAAAAAAAAAAGACATCAAAATTTACATGATTCGACTTAAGTAAAACCTACATCAATAAATGCACAAAGGTCAAAATAATTTACTAGGCTTCAAAAAATAAATGTGAAGAATTATATTGCGTACAAGATTAGAGATATAAATAAAGATACCACTTTATCTAATTGAAAGAAAATGCAGTCACCTAATGCAAAGATGAGGACTATACTTTTTCCATGATTGAAGAAGCTAAAAACCTACACTTGCAAGTATGCGAAAGGCTTCTTACTTACTTTCTTGGATAGCACCCCTATCCTCTCTCTTTATTGCTTTTTATTATGAAATGATCTACAAGTGATAATTACATAGATTTATATTGTGAAGAGTTCTCTTCTAACATTAATGATCAATCACTATTGAAGACTTTTGTAGTATTTTCCATTTAGGACTTTGTGGTAGCATTTATTTAGGATTTTAAGATTTTCTCTAATTAGGACTTTGAAATAACCACCAATCTTGAAAAATCAAAATAGTTCATGAAATTAGACTCCACCCTAACCAACTTCGTGCTCCATTCATTTAGAGGATGACAATTTCATCCACTATTATCCACTTACATGAATAAATTAATTAAGGTTTATTTTTGCCCTTCTCATCCCCACAACCACCAGCTTCTATCCCTTAAAATGTTGGGCCTCAATATATCGCAGAAGCATTGTACAACCTAAAGGGCAGTTCAGTATGGCTCACATGGTTGAGGCCTAAAGGTTATATTGAGTATTATAACCACAATAGGCAATAAAATTCTAGATTATTGACGATTTCTAAACATGATTTAACTTTTTTATATAATGAGTTAGCCCTAAAGGACATTGGCAAAATAGGACCTCACATTTTTTTTTAAATGAAGCAAAAGCAAATGCATTGCTACATATATTCCTTCGGTTGGATATGAAAACTGAGTTTTGCGATTTGACTTTGACTCAACTGATTGAAATGGAAGACTACAAATAATTTTTGTTGAACAAAGGAAAACACCAAGCCAAGAATGTATATACTTGCATATTGTTCTCTTTTGTCATTAGCTAGCGTATAATTACTCTTCTTTACCTAGCACATAAATAAAAGTGGGAAGCTAATGGATATAATTGAAGAATAACGGCTGACATAGGAAATTCCGAAAGATATAACATAATAATATATTTTCCACTTGAGGTTTACCAGAAGCGATTAGATTAGAAAAAAAGGTCCTTGTGGACGGTATTTGGCATTTGTAGTTTTTGTCAACATGAATGGATTAAAACTTATTTTAAAAAAAACATAATTATGAGCAAGACTTACCTAGATTATGAGCCTTTGTTTGATCAAAATCCTTCTGTCTACTCAGTCTTCACATATCTGGAAAGAGAATCCCAAAGAAGCCACTCTTAATTGCGTAGAATCCTTAATATTAGGTTGCCGTTTTCCTTTGAGAGAAAGGAAGAGGACAACTCCTTCCGAAGCAAACAATCAAGACTTCACCTGCAGTCCCAAAGACCGCTCTTAAAATAATCACATGCAGCACAAGTCCCATAAAAATAAAATTGTGAAGCGTTTCAGAAATAAAATATTATTGCTTTTCAACTAGCATCAAGATCTTTTAGATATTTAAACAGAACTCTTACAGAGTAAAAGTGTGTTATCTCTTTTGCAAGTTCATTCTGAATGGAATGAGCTAAAAGACAGCTTGTTACTAAATGTAGCAACTCTAAATGAAATTAAACCCAAAAAGATAAATATAGCTTTTATTATACATCTATTTCGTAACAAAATTGCTGAAGATACACTCAATAAAGAAACCAAAATCCATATATATATGTATATATATATATATATATATATATATATATATATATATATATGTATATATATATATATATATATGTATATATATATTTGTGAAAAGAAACATGTGTTCTCTTACATTGTGAACATCAATTAGGTATTTAGAATACTCCATTGGAACTGCTACAATTTTATTTTTAGTTGGATCAGTGAATCAACACATGCAAACATTGAATAAGCATTGGAAAGTAGTTCTGGAAATCTTCAAATATATAAAAAGACTCAACGAAAATGATTATTATATACTAAGTATGGGAATTTGAATGTTGAAGGCTTTTCATGTCAATCTATTGATAACAAAAAGTCAATCTCAGGATATTGCATCTTTGTTGGAGTAAAGTTGGCCATAAAAAAAACGAGAAATGAAATATTGTGGCCACATTTAGTGCAAAATCAGAATATAGAGCTAGGCAGATGCAACTCTTTTAGAAGAGTTTCATTTGGTTATTATTCAGCCTATGACTCTATATTGTGACAATTATGTCATCATCTATATTGCAAACCATCCTATTTTTTATGAATAAAAAACATACATCTATATTGCAAACAATCCTATTTTTTATGAATAAAAAACATATCAAAGGTAATCGTTATGTCATACAAGATATTATGCTTTTCAAGAAAAGTGTTACTATTTATATTTCCATTTTAGAATAAGTGATTTAATATTTTTACAAAGGCTCATTTTTCTCAAATATGCTCCAACTAGTGGGAAAGTGTTGGTGTATTAGATGATAAAAGCCAAATAGGTAAAACTTCTAATAGTGGCAAGTAATATCCTCATAAATTGAGGGTTATAGCTTTCTCTTATTTGTTTCCTTATTATATCCTCTTGTATGCCTTTGCCTCACGTTGTCAGTCAATAATATAAAAGACAGCTTTCCTCTCAACAAGAATAATAGTAAAATGCGTTGATTTTAATAAGTAATCATAAATGTTTGATAAACTATCAAATTTTATGCTTTTTAGAGATAAAATAAACAACATAAACCACTGCCAATGAATAGCTATAGCAAAACACATTGACCAACCACTGTCTGGCTTGCCGTTGACCAAACCCTACAAAGAACCAGAAAATGAATTATCTTATAAAAATAAAACAAAGATAGAACAGATTGCATGAAAATTTGCTATTAAAATCAATCCATTAGAGATCTACTTATTAGCCAGTATATAGTACCACTACACGTTGTCCAAAAAAAGCAAACATTAAAATGATACATATTAATAGGTACTCCCCATATTTGTAATAATGTGATGTAGCACAAGGGTTCTCGAGAGCTATAGCGCCCAGTGCATAGCATAATACATGCTATTTTGAAAATAGTGCATATCATATACAATTCTGTAATAATCAATGTAGAAGAAAAACATTAAAAAATAATATTATAACAATAAAAACATCAAGGCTTTATCCCACTGTGGGGTCGGCTACATGAATCTTTTTCTCCATTGTGCCCAGTTAAAAGTTTAGATTTAAATTCTCATTTAAATCTAATAAAGTAAGGTCATTTAACATGACAAAATGGAGAAAAATGATTCATGTAGCCGACCCTACGTAGTAGGACAAAGGCATGATGTTGTTGTTGTTGTTGTAAAGTAAGGTCATTTCTAATATTTTCTAACCGAGTCTATTTAGGTCTACCTCTACCTTTCTTAATATAAGTCAAATCTAATACATCTACCTTCCTAACTGGGTCATCAAAAGCCCACAGCTTTATGTGAAACCATCTAAAGCGACTCTCTCTAATCTTATCTTCCATTGGAGCTACTCCAACCTTTTCACGCATATTCTCATTTTGTATCATGTCTCTTAGAGTAAAGCCACTCATCCACCTGAGCATCTTCATCTCTACAACACTTAACTTAATATTATGCTTCTCTTTTAATGACCAACATTCTACACCATAAAGCATTGCAGGTCTAACCACCACCTTATAGAATTTCCCCATAAATTTGAAAGGGACTTTTCTATCACACAACAAGCACGATGCATTCCTCCACTTCAACCATCCAACTTGATTCTACTAATAATATCCCCATCTATTTCACCATCACTCTGAACAATAGACCCAAGACATCTAAAACGTGTACTCTCATTAATGACTTGATCACTCAAAATCATAACCCCCCATAAAAACTATCATAACTAAAATTACACTCCACATATTCAATTTTAGATCTACTCAAACGAAAGCCTTTAGACTCTAAGGTTGACCTCCATAATTCAAGTTTACCTTCAACTCCCTCCGTAATCTTATCAACAAGAAGAACATCATCAGCAAAAAGCATACACCAGGGTACAACCTCTTGCAAATGTCTAGTGAGAACATCCATGCCTAAAGCAAATATATATGGGTTTAAGGCTGATCCTTGATGTAATCCAACTGAAATAGGAAAATAACAGCTCTTGCATACATATCCTTAATGACTTGAATGTAAGCATTATTAACCCATTTCCTTTCTAGAACTCTCCATAGCACTTCTCTTGGAACTTTATCATATGCTTTCTCTAAATCAATAAATATCATATGTAGATCCTCCTTATTCTCTCTATACTTTTCCATCAAACCTCTCAATAAATATATAACTTTTATAACAGACCTACCCGACATAAATACAAATTGATTTTGAGAAACATTAGTATCACGTCGCAAAGTATGCTCCATAACTCTATCCCATACTTTTAAAGTATGACACAATAACTTAATTCCTCTATAATTCACACAATCTTGTGCATCACCTTTATTATTAAAATTAGAAATCAACACACTCATTCTCCACTCATCTGACATCTTTTTAGTTTGTAAAATAATATTAAGAAGTTTAGTAAGCCAAAGAATTCCTTCATCTCCTAAGCATTTTCACACCTCTATTGGAATATCATCAGGTCCACCAGCTTTTCCCCACTTCATTTTCTTTATTAAAAAATAATTTTGCATAAGAAAAATATAAAATTGTTTAATGTTGACCTCTACGTCACCTCCATGAACTCCACGGAAATCCCATTTACCTTTGCAATTCAGCATCGACGCCGCACTTGTCATATCCCGCAATTTCTACTCGCCCCGTAGATGACCTCATTCGTTTTAAAATGAGAGAGGATGAGGCCTTCGTTCTTGTTGTTCCCGCACACAGCCGAACCTCACGAGCCACAAACTCCATGATCTGCTCCCTTATTTGACTCCCTTAACCCAGCTCCAACCATTCCAGTTATCCCGGCTCCGACCTTAATTCAACCCCTTAGCCGAAACCACCTCTTTCAATCCTAGCCGACACTGCCTACAACCTGTTTATTCTTTGATCCGAACTCCAATCCCTCTATCCTTCCTCTTCTGAACCATACGGAAGCTCCTCAATCCCGAAATTGACGCCAACAGTCGTGCTTCATTCGGCCAAATCCATCAACACGCCTCCTCCTTTGACCTTCCACAGTGGAGTCCCCCAACTGGCCATAACACCCATTTGATCTTATAGCCCAAACCGACCCTCAACCTTCCGATCTTCCGCCTTTAAGCCGCATAGATCCCGCCTCTTGTCTCCAGCACCAAATCCCTAGCCAATCCCACTCCAAGTAGCTTCTATCAATCTCCATTCCTCCACTAGCCCATCATACCCGAACTCCATTTCTCCACAACCATTTCCATCTAAACCTACAACAACTACAACCATTTCCATCTAAACCTATAACAACTACAACCGACCCCCTCAAATCAGCCCACTAAGCCTCAATCCACTCAAACACTTCCTAAAAGCCACTTAAGCCCACTTCAAAACAGCCCATCACTAGCCCATCCTACATGCCTCCACTCAAAACAGCCAGCCCACATAAACATACAGACCAAAAGTCCATTAACAAACTCCAAACCATTTCAATTCTCCTCCTCCCTATTAATATTAATATTAGTATTAATATTAAGATTAATATTAGTATTAATATTAAGATTAATATTAGTATTATTATCTACATTTACTATAAAAAAAAGAGAAGGGAAAAGAAACAATTTTTTGTGATCTTGTGCATTTCTGCAATCATCGTGCCCTCGGCATCATCGATATCACCATCGTCAACCCCTTTGCTCAGCTATAATGCCCTTAAAATCCAAAATCCTCAAAAAAATCTTATTTTTGACGCTCGCGGCGCATCGAAAAACAACTATACACACTTTTCTCTAACTTGGTGGGAGGAAACTCGGTGCAAATCTTACGACGAGGTGGGAAGGCCTTTAAGCGCTCTTGTAGCGTGATGAGGACAAAATTAAGTACCTGTGTATGAGCTACAGTTCCTACGTGAAAAAATTGTGCCTTGTTTCAAATAGGTACCTCGAAGACTCCTATACACTCTCGTAGTGTAGTGGGATTGAATGCTACGATAGAGGTGTCGCTCAACACTCATCCTACGCACTCTCATAGCGTGGTAGGGAAGACCTAGCTCCTAGAATTCCTACTAAATGGGGTAGACGCTGAGAGGATATCGAATTTTCCAGTGATAGGGGACCTGAACTTAAACAATTGACAGGAAATTTGAATGGACAACAGGGAACATAACTCAAATTAATAAATAAGGAATTGGACATTAATTTGGAAAATGCACAATCATAACTAAAATATAAATGCTAATTGTGACCCTAATTATCCAAATAAAAACCAACGAATGAATATGGGACTTGTGTTGAAGTCCCAATAGACATGATTTGTTGACTTGTTCACAAGCAACATCACAAACTCTTAAAAAATATGACAGCTATATCAATCAATGCACAAACGTCGACAGTAACAAGTGACTTGCAATACATATGAAATAGATCACCTATGAATTGAAATAATAAACAAACAATGAATATGATGACTTACCAACAGTCATATACAAGGAACACAACGTATTTATAAGCGACATTAGAAGAGTTGCAATGGATACAATGATACTCCAACAATCAATATCAATCCACTTGTGGATGAATATAATAGTTCCCTGCAAATGACGACAGTCAACATGCATGAAGAAGTTTACAGATTAACGCAAGCTCACATGCAAGAAATAACATTTCCTACAAGTGTATCCAAGAAAATATCGGTGGATGTACAAGCAATAAATAAAATGTTTTCGCAAGTAGTGATAAATTAAACCTGCATCATGTGACAACTTGCCTACAGGAAGTGGCCGGTGATCTGTATCAACACTTACAAGCAGCAACATATGATTCATCATATATAGAGCAAGTTACACACAAATCAAAACAGTAAATTTGTGGCGAATACGACAGAACCTTAAGTAGGCAATGTAGGACTGAAATGTGCATAGTAGTCCACCTATGGGTGGTGATGAACAATAAGTTGTGGATGCTAGATCATCCCTGTAGACAACAGTAAGCAACTATCTAGTAAAAATGCTAACCCTATGGAAGCAAAGATACAACAAATGTAAGTGCCTATGAGCTGCTATAGAAGACTTGTTAAGTACATAACGCGCTATATTCGAGCAAATACATGTGTTGTGGTAAATGCAAGCATTTACAAATAGTGCTGAGAAATGTCGCACTAAAATTTATTCATCAGCATACGGTGGCCAGTGATTCTTGGGCATCTTGATGTAGAACGGGAAATGAACTTTGCTAGGGAAAGGATCTCCTCTCCAAAAATCTGAACACAAGCCTAGGTGAGGCCTTGGAAAATTTCAGCCTTGATGGTGAAAAGAAAAAACTGAGAAGAAATTTAGATTTTGGGAAGGGGATAGGGAAGAAGTTCCAAAACTCCTTTCAAAATCTGTAATATTATTTCAGATTTTTATTAAAAATCTGAGAGAAATTCAGATTTTCACAAAGAATGCTGAGAGGCGTTCAGATTTGCTCTTCGAATCTTCCCAAAATGAACACTGCCCGTGGGAATTTTCCGGTGGAGAGAAGGGAGGGAATTAAGGCTTAATTCCCTTAAAGTGTTTAAACAGAAGCTGTTGGACAGCAACTTCTATTGCTTGGCACGTTCTGGACAGCAGCTACCATGGGTTCCAACCTTAGGCTTGTGGGTGAGATCAGTCCAGAAATCTGGGCAGCATGTAGGCGGCGGAATTTCCAGGGATTTCTCCCTAATGAACGCCTGAGATATTATAGGATGGAGTGGAGATCTCGTGGACAGCTATGGGGAGCCTCAGGAGTTGATTTCCAAAGCTTAGGTGGCAAATTGAATCAAAATCCAATTAACGGGAAAGAGGAGAACTAGGGGGCAGCGGGTAAGATAGAGGTTGGGACTTAATTCCAAAAGTGGAGGTGTGAATTTGGAAGGAATTAAAGAGGTGGGGCTTTGGGGGGTTTCGGCCTAGGAGAGAGAGGGGGAAAATTTGTGTCTAAATTCGTTGTATGTTGTCCACGACATTAATGACGATGGGGAATTAAAACCTGAAATTAATCTTAGATTTTATCAGATTGAATTGCTTTCCTAAATGGCTTGGGTTAATTGGAAGGAAATTTGAAATTCAAATCAATTTGATTTGAATTTGAATTCTTCCCAAAACTGCTATGGCCAAATATGGAATGTATTGAATGAGGAATTTAATGAGGTGGTAGAGGATTCAATTAAACTCAATTTGAATTTGAAATTCAAATTGAGTTAAATAAGAAACTTTCCTAAAATAGACTATTTAAATTAGGAAAGATTTTGAAAATTCGTCATGATGAATTTCGAATTTCAAATCTTCCCACATTCAATTTAATCTAAAATAGGAAATAAATTTGGTTGGAAGAAAGGAGGTGAGTGGTCGGCGACTAGGGAGATGAGGGGGGCCGGCGGCCAAGGGGCTTGGGGCAATTGGAGGCCGTGGGGTTTGGAGAAAGTGGAGGGGTTTTCGGGTAGAGATGAATCCGTTGGCCAAACGAAGATGGGGAGGAGGAAAAGATGACAAAACAAAACAACGATATAAGATAAAATGAAAGATGTAAAGAGGAGGGTGGTGGATGAAGACGAAAATACAAAGAGAAAACCACGAACCCGGCCGTCTCCAAGGTTGGTGGGTGATTCGTTTGCCCTTCTCCAAGGGACTTCAAATCACGAGCCCGGACCCATCCTGCGGCTGGTGAAACTCTCGATTCCTCTCATAGGAATCTCACTAACGCTCTCTCACAAGAAGAACACAAGTGGAAAACAAATTTTTTCATATTAATCAACCATCTCTTACAATAGCTTAAGACCCTTATTTATAGGCCATAAAATGAGAAAAAATAAATAATTATAAAAATGCCCCTTGGGCCAAAACACTCACATAAACTATCCTAGGGGTAAAATAGGAAATACATAAAACAAGAGCTAAAATTCAGAAAATAATACATAAATGAAAATTTAAATAATGGCCGTCGATTTACGACGCCGCCTGTGATAGATGCGCCAAATCTTCGTATTGATGTCCGCATCATTCTCCCCAGGTGGGAGAATACTCGACTCCGTCGAGTAAGCATCACGGCTGCTCATGTTCTTGAGAGAGATTTTTAAAGCGTCCACCAATTGTGGAGCAAAAGAATTTGTTGTAATGATATAATCGGGTCGATGCAAGCTTGACCATTGTTGGATGGAGCAATTTCTGATGGCTTTAGGACAACAACATTACCAGCTGCAATAGCTCCTATGACAGGATCAATAGTGAGTACTTCCTCTTCATTAGCATCCTTGTCAATCAATCCATCTTCTTCTTCATGTTCTTCCTTGATCACCTTAGGTTTCTCTGTGATTTGCATAGTGAGTGGGAAATAGGAAGCCTCATTGGCCTCCAACCATTTGTCAACTGTGGGCTCCGAAAATTCGGCCTCGGCCTCCAGCCGCTTTTCTTATTCGGCGAGGGAGTTCTAACGAACTAAGTTCCGAAGTAAATTTTGGAAGGCAGATGGGTTTGTAGATAAGACACTACCCAGAGATTTCGCCCTCATTTTGCGAGGACTTTATGATCTGAGTTCTGGTTTCCTATAGGCGCAAGCCCCTATAGTTAATTACCCCTCTCAATCATGAGAGAGAACTTTCGATTAAGGCTAGTCATCAATCAGATACGTAGAGAATACGTGTTATCTGGCATATAGTAGCAGCATAGGTATTGAGATTTGGAGAAATGGATTTGGATTTGTAATTTGGGAGATTTCAGATGTTTAGAATTTGGGTTAGGAGACTTGATAAATTTGATATTTAAAACTATAATTTTCACCATCTGGAACTTAAAGCGGATGGTGGGGGAATGGATGATAGACCCGATTAAGATCCCATGGTTCCGTCGTCCCGGGCCATCATGGTCCCTGGTCTACTTAGTCAGAGGAGGTACTCGACCCAACCTGACAGAAGGATCCTTGTCGGCAGCCATGGGTTGCTTCGTCCAAGGGGACCTTGTAGACCGGGGTTGAATGTTTGTCTAAGGGGACAAATTTGAATCCACCTTAGCTAACAAAGGGCTTTGTGCCCTATCGATCATATCCTATTGATTCATATCTCAAGGATTTAACTCTACTAAGGAGCGTATTGGCTCTGGCCATAACCGCTATCTGTGGTGCCATTTGGCGGCAAAACCACTCGGTTCAGAGGGCCCCGGGTCATAACCGTTTACCTGCAGTGCCATTTGGCGGCGAAACTGCCGGTTAGAGGACACGTACCACGTCTTTACTGGCAAGAGATTGTTTGAGAATGGATCATAGTGATATTTTCGACTAGGCATTTGGCTCTTTGTGAGCTAGAGTTTATTTGAATTTGTCCACCCCGACAGACTATTGCGGAGGGTGGATGGGCTTTGCTTAAGCGATTGATGGTTTGATTTCATTTTTAAATATATGGAATTTGGGCTTTTTGTAAAGCTTTGGATTTTGGGGATTTTTGGATTTTTTGTGGATATTTGGGTGAAGCTTTGGAATTTTTGGGATTTTTGGAATTTTGGGTGGAGCTTTGGAATATTTGAAATAAAACTTTGGATATTTGGGAGATATTTGAAAATATTTGAGGAACCCCTCCGGTTGAGATCTGCATTCAACACGGCCATCATCGGGGTGTTTGGGGGTCATTTCATTTTATGGATTGAACCTTGTCAACTCTGTCGGGTTGTCGACAGAAGATCGGGTTTCGTAGGTTTTATGCCCTTTGATAGTGAATTCCTATTGTTGTAGGCCTTGAAGGCCTAATATGAATGTTTTAAAGCAAATATACTGGTCGCCACAACTTTATATTTGCTTAATGGTTCGAACCATGTCGACTTCTATTGACCCGTATAGAAGGATCGGTTTCGAACCTGAATTCACTTGTCAACCTGCGCAGCATCCCTAGACGTCACGTGTGTACCAATAAAACGCTCGCCGGGGCCCATGCTGGTTTTATAATTATTTTTACCCCTTTTAGTGTACCTATGTGTATACAATTTATAGTGCATGTGTAGGGGTACTTTAAAATAATTGTAGACGCCTTCTGTTTGCTTGTACGAATGTTGCAGATCCGGTGGCGTAGCAGCTTCTGTATAGAATTGTTCGTTGCTTCTTACAGGTAGACTGTCGTGCACTATTTGTTGATTTTCGTAGGCGGGTCATAGTGCACTAACTAATCTCCTGCCTTTGGTTATAGAAGCTTGTAGGAACTCGTAGGAACTTGCATTTGCAATATTCCTTTGGAACTTTGCTCGTAAGTGGTGTTTAGCATGTATGATGAATCTTCAACAAGGGCCTACGGATGTTGGTACTTGCTACATATTACTCTTCTTCAATTACACTGGACTGATATATTTGTTTGCTATTGAATGGTAGTTGATTGTGAGAATGTTGCAACACTCACAACCCGCCACTGATTGACACTTATAAGTGTATCAATATGCATATAACAAATCTTCCTTTATTGTCAATGGGTATTTGCATTTGTTATGTATCTTTCGCCTTTATTTGCAGATAGATTGTTGCATCCACATTAGGGAATGATCACTTTTATTATATGCATCTATCATCATTGACTACGAGCAGGTTATTGAACTTATCATCATACTAGTCTTTATTAGCAATGAACTAGCCATCATCAGCTATGAGCTAATTAGTACCAATCATGTTCTTCGTGGCTTCTTTCAGTGTGCCATGCTATTGGATCACAATCTCTTCCGTATGATTGATACAAATATCACGATTGATTGTCATTGTTTCTTCCACTTAATCTTTGCTTGCATAAGACCAATGTGCTCGCTAGATAATGAGTGGTGATTGATTACAAGATGTTGTTGCATTCATCATTTGTAGGAAGAATGTTGTTTGCATGTTGATGTTTGCATTTTGTAGCATAAGAGCCCTTCATCATTTATTCTGAAGCTTCATGGAAGTATTATGGCTTGGCAAGCATTGATAGTGATTCCATTACTCTTGATGAATCTTCAACAACCATAGAAATTTTTCTATTCATTACAACTCATCTAAAAAATTGCTTGCGAATACATTGTATTCCTTCATTCAATTGAGATGATCATTGTAGGCTAATTATAATTGTTCAAATAAGTCTTATACCAAAGCTTGTAATGGGTGATTGTTTGCTTGCTTGGATGAAATTCAGATGGATCACCCCCCTTAATTAGCACTTGTATTTATATTACAATGTCAATTCTTTAACCTTTAAGAGCTTAATGTTCAAAGTCCACTCAAGTCTTTGTAGTTATATTGTGTCATTTGCAAGTTCAAGTCCCAAATGCTTGCAAAATGAAGTTCCCTTGAATGTTCAAATTGTTCAAGTCATGTTCTAGTTCTTTGTTCAACTCATTTGAGTTCAAGTAGTCATCAGCTGTTTTGTAGAGTTCAAGTCCGAATGCACAAGTTCAAGTTCAATCTCATTTGCACATTTCTTTTTATTTGGATTCAAGTTTGATTAAGTCCATTTGATTCAAGTCCACAAGTCCCAAATTGTTCCAAGTCTTTGGATTTTCAATCCAAATTTCGGCAGCCTCCCGGCGTCTCCCCCGTTAAGGGGAAAAAACCAAGAGGCCGCCTACCCGCCACGCCACCAAAGGCGTGCACGGTTGGTGTTTGTAAGACCCAGGTTTTAAAAACCGGACCGGACCGGCCGGTTCAACCGGTTCAACCGTGAACCGGCCAGTTGTCCGATCCGGTCCAGTTTAAAAACCGGCTTCGCAAAGAACCGGCCTGAACCGGACTGAACCGGCGGTTCAACCGGTGAACCGGCGAACCGGCGAACCGGTCCGGGTTCAAAAGAACCGGCCGGTTTTAAAAAAAAAATTAAAGATAAATAAAATATAAATAATATATTTTACTTCATTACATTTTTTAAAATAATTTTTTTATTAAATAATGAGATTTTTGATACCATTATATATGGTTCTCACCTCATGAAACAAGCTTTGTTAGAGAAGAGGGAACTATACATAGAGCCAAAAGCCAACTATCTTTTACTCCTTCATGATGTGGGACTAAAAAAGAGTACATGAATGCTATGTGAGCTTGGGCTCTATTGGGCCATTAAATTGAGTTTGTTGGGCCATGAGTTTGGGCTGATTGGGCCACGAATTTGGGCTAGTTGGGTGCAAAATTTTTTAAATTTTGTATTATAAATTTGTTATGATGTATATTTATAAATTAATTATATAAATTTATATATTATATTAAATATTATTCTTATTACACATTTTTAAATTTAATATTATAAATTTATATATTATATTAAAATTTTTAATTTGTTATAATGTATATTATAAGAATCTCATTTATTATAATTATAATGAAATATAAAAATTAATTATAGTTAATTTATTAGATATTCATAAATATAATATAATTAACTAAATATTTTATAAATTATAATTATATTATAATATATTTATCATTTATTATAATATATTGAGAGATAATTTATTAAAATTATATAATTTAAATTCTTAGAATTATATTATTTGATGTTAAATTCACATAATTATCCTATTAATGTTATAAATTTTTAATAATATTAGTATTTATTACATCATCCGGTTCGACCCCGGTTCGACCGGTCGAACCGGTCGAACCTTGAACCTCTCCTTCTTCCGGTTCGTTGTCCGGTCCGGTTTTCACAACCTTGTGTAAGACACCGCGACGGTTGTATTTATTTATTTTTCTCCCACCACGACCAACAAAGGCGTGCATGGGGTTTTTTAAAAGTATTTTTATGAAAAGATACAGTTTTGCTTTCCCCCCGCCCGGGGGTACTTATAAGTGACCCCGCTTCGCCGTACGTACCGCACCGGGGTCCCATCCTACCACGGCCAACAAAGGCGTGCATAGGACAGTTCTCCGATTTGCCACGAATATTGAAGTAGGGTTTTGAGTTTAAAAAATTTTATACCTTCGCAGAGTCGTCGTGGTTGGCACATGGATAGGGGGGTCACTCGCCTACCTCGTCGTAGGTGTCGCACCGGGTTCCCTCCTACCACGGCCAACAAAGGCGTGCTTAGGTGGTTTGCCGGTCCGACACGAACGTCGAGGTAAGAGAGTGGAGGAGCAGCACTTTTTCTTTTAATTTATAAATAATTATAAATTAACTATAATTAGTTATATTTAATATATAACTAACTATACTTAACTTAAGATTGTTTATAAATTAATTAGATTTAATTTACAATTAATTAGAAATTAATCATAATTAATCATATTTAATGTATAATCAATTATATTTAATTTGAAATTAATTATAAATTAGTTAGATTCAATTTATAATTAATTTAAAACTAATCATAATTAATTATATTTGAGATATAACTAATTATATTTGATTTAAAATTAGTTATAAATTAAAATAATTAACTAATTATAACTGATTTTAATTAATCATATTTAAATATAATTAACTATAATCATTTATAATCAAGTTAATTGAACAAAATCTTAAAAGATTTGAGCAGGATTTATTAAATTCTCAACCCCACAGCAAGTTAAATCCTCCCTTTACTCTCTTAGCTCAGTGGAGTTACGGGATTTGGCTGAAGTTGTGCGTGAAAGGGATCAAGTTACCTTCACAGCACGAGCTCCTGTTGTCTTCCGATCCAACAGAGAAGGGAACGTCCAGGAGGAGGCGGAGAAGGGCTCTCGGCAAGGTAGGTCTTCTCTCTCTCTCTCTCTCTCTCTCTCTCTCTCTCTCTCTCTCTCTCTCTCTCTCTCTCTCTCTCTATCTCTCTCTCTCTCTCTCTCTATCTCTCTCCTTGGGATCGGCACGGGCAGAGGATCGGTGGAGGAAGGTTTCGGGTATGGGAGAAGTGTCGGAGCTGGAGCGTGTCGTCGGCTTTAGTGGAGATGGAGGAGAGGTATCGGGAGCAAGTGAGGCAGGGATTAGGGCAGAGGTCGTCGGGTAGAGGAGTAGAGACGGGATGGGAAAGGAAGATGGGAGGAGGCGTCGGCCAGAGGGGGAGATCGGAAGAGAGGTTTTGGATTTGCGACTGGGAGAGAGCCGAGAGCAGCGAGAGAGCTCCGAAGAAGGCTGTGGGTTCGGTATTTAACGACGCGAGGAGCAAAATCGAGGCCGTCGTCGCAGGTTTTACGCAGGAATTCCGGGGAAACGACTCCAACGGCGCCGATTTCAGCAGGATTCGCGGCAGAATTTGTGGATCTGTCGGGTTAGAGGTATGTACACGGGATTTTTCAGTTTGCTTTCTTCTTCATCTATTTCCTTTGGTTATAGCATGACAGTGGTGGTCGGCTAAGTCTGCTTGAGTCTCCTTGAGATGTTGACTAATGGCGGCCACTTGACTTACCATCCAGTCTATAGTCCTTCCAAGTCAATCCGAGTCCATGCTCTGATACCAAACTGATGTAGAATGGGAAATGAACTTTGCTAGGGAAAGGATCTCCTCTCCAAAAATCTGAACACAAGCCTAGGTGAGGCCTTGGAAAATTTCAGCCTTGATGGTGAAAAGAAAAAACTGAGAAGAAATTTAGATTTTGGGAAGGGGATAGGGAAGAAGTTCCAAAACTCCTTTCAAAATCTGTAATATTATTTCAGATTTTTATTCAAAATCTGAGAGAAATTCAGATTTTCACAAAGAATGCTGAGAGGCGTTCAGATTTGCTCTTTGAATCTTCCCAAAATGAACACTGCCCGTGGGAATTTTCCGGTGGAGAGAAGGGAGGGAATTAAGGCTTAATTCCCTTAAAGTGTTTAAACAGAAGCTGTTGGACAGCAACTTCTATTGCTTGGCACGTTCTGGACAGCAGCTACCATGGGTTCCAACCTTAGGCTTGTGAGTGAGATCAGTCCAGAAATCTGGGCAGCATGTAGGCGGCGGAATTTCCAGGGATTTCTCCCTAATGAACGCATGAGATATTATAGGATGGAGTGGAGATCTCGTGGACAGCTGTGGGGAGCCTCAGGAGTTGATTTCCAAAGCTTAGGTGGCAAATTGAATCAAAATCCAATTAACGGGAAAGAGGAGAACTAGGGGGCAGCGGGTAAGATAGAGGTTGGGACTTAATTCCAAAAGTGGAGGTGTGAATTTGGAAGGAATTAAAGAGGTGTGGCTTTGGGGGTTTCGGCCAAGGAGAGGGGGAAAATTTGTGTCTAAATTCGTTGTATGTTGTCCACGACATTAATGACGATGGGGAATTAAAACCTGAAATTAATCTCAGATTTTATTAGATTGAATTGCTTTCCTAAATGGCTTGGGTTAATTGGAAGGAAATTTGAAATTCAAATCAATTTGATTTGAATTTGAATTCTTCCCAAAACTGCTATGGCCAAATATGGAATGTATTGAATGAGGAATTTAATGAGGTGGTAGAGGATTCAATTAAACTCAATTTGAATTTGAAATTCAAATTGAGTTAAATAAGAAACTTTCCTAAAATAGACTATTTAAATAAGGAAAGATTTTGAAAATTCATCATGATGAATTTCGAATTTCAAATCTTCCCACATTCAATTTAATCTAAAATAGGAAATAAATTTGGTTGGAAGAAAGGAGGTGAGTGGTCGGCGACTAGGGAGATGAGGGGGGCCGGCGGCCAAGGGGCTTGGGGCAATTGGAGGCCGTGGGGTTTGGAGAAAGTGGAGGGGTTTTCGGGTAGAGATGAATCCGTTGGCCAAACGAAGATGGGGAGGAGGAAAAGATGACAAAACAAAACAACGATATAAGATAAAATGAAAGATGTAAAGAGGAGGGTGGTGGATGAAGACGAAAATACAAAGAGAAAACCACGAACCCGGCCGTCTCCAAGGTTGGTGGGTGATTCGTTTGCCCTTCTCCAAGAGACTTCAAATCACGAGCCCGGACCCATCCTGCGGCTGGTGAAACTCTCGATTCCTCTCATAGGAACCTCACTAACGCTCTCTCACAAGAAGAACACAAGTGGAAAACAAATTTTTTCATATTAATCAACCATCTCTTACAATAGCTTAAGACCCTTATTTATAGGCCATAAAATGAGAAAAAATAAAAAATTACAAAAATGCCCCTTGGGCCAAAACACTCACATAAACTATCCTAGGGGTAAAATAGGAAATACATAAAACAAGAGCTAAAATTCAGAAAATAATACATAAATGAAAATTTAAATAATGGCCGTCGATTTACGACGCCGCCTGTGATAGATGCGCCAAATCTTCGTATTGATGTCCGCATCACATCTACTGCCGACCCGCAAAATAATCCAACAAATCTCATAGTGCACAACAACGTGCATGTAAGAAGTGGTGAATGCGTCATAACAACGTTTGCAAACAATGGCAGATGACCCATCATACATACAACAGTATGCCTACAAACGACATTGGAAGATTTGCATACAGTGCAATTTGCCCGCAGATGATGGTGGAAGACATGAATGAGAATATTGTAACAAGTGCGATACATTGCCTATAATCGAAATCATCAAACCTATGATCAATGCAAGTACCCATGAAAAATTGCAGGAGACACGTTGGTGCACGACAATTTACGTGCATAAAGCAGCAAATCACCTGCAGCAAAGCGCCACGCCACCAGATCTGCAACACTTGTACAAACAGATAGAAATCATCTACAGGCTTCCAAATAGAATGTCACGCACACTAAAAAATGGCTGACACTTTACAAAAATGCCCTCCCACATGACAGTCTATGTTGCACTGTGACAGTGTGTTATGTTAATATGCAGTCGTACTGTGCATTTATACATCTCAACATATAAAAAATTCATTAGACATATGCACGCTGCAACAGATAAATGTACTATTTAAGCATATTATCCAACATGCAATGCATACTATACAACAACAGTGTAGCGCGACAGAATGATATGTCGACAAATATATCATGAACTACCTGAAAGTGTTGAATCGTAATGCAAATGCATTATGCAAACAAACAGGTAATGCATTGATGCATCATACACATATATGATACAAATACATCATACGCTATGTTAATACATTAAACCACGACATAGCACATCAATATATCATACAAGCATGATTTAGCAACATGTAAATGCAAAATGCATTATACAAACATACAACCACTATACAAATGCATCATACAAAATACATGCAAATGCATATACCCGCATGAACCCCGGCGAGCGTGTTATGGGTACACACGTAACGTTTGAAGATGCTGAACAAGTTAAGAAATGAATATAAGATCAAGTTCGAACCTTTTATGTGGGTAGATAGGAGTCGGCACGGCTCAAGCAATCAAACAAATATGTGATCATGGCATCGACTAGAATATTCATTTTATACATTCATATAAGGCCTTTAAGGCCCTCCAAAAGAAAAATTTACTAAAAATGGCATAAAGCCGACAGAGAACCTGATCATTCGTTCGCGAGTAGACAGAGTTGACATGTTCAACTGATAAAATAAAATTGCCCATAAAACCATGGATGATGGTCATATTGATAGTAACTCTCAACCGGAGGGGACCACAAACATTGAAAATACCCATGCTATTACTATATACTAGATATCTCATATCTCTATGTATCTGTTTAATGACTAGCCTTAAATCGAAAGTTCTCTCATGTTATCGGGAGGGGTAATTAATTATAGGGCTTGCGCCTATATGAAACCTGAACTCAGATATGAAAGTTCTCATAAAATGAGGGAGAAATCTATAGGTGATGTCTTATTCATAATCCAATATGCCTTCTGAAAATTTTCCCCGGAACTTGAGCGTTAAAACCCTCCTCGACTACCCAAAGAAGAAAGAAAGGGCCCGTGAAGAGGCCGGGGCGCGAATTTATGGAGCCCACATTTAAGTTATGCATAAAGGTTAAAGAAAGATAACTTGATTAAAAATAAACTGTAGTGATAAAGAAAATCAATTAAACTTCCAAATCAAACTATCACAACAAGAAAGAATACTTGAGCAAAATATAAAACCTAAGAGCTTAGCCTTTCATAACTATTCCAGAGAATACTTATGCTAAAAATAAAAGCAATAGCTTTTTATAGATTCCATATGCAAATGCACAAACAAAACCAGTCATCATGAGATTTACACTTAAACTACACATAGTCCCATGTTATTTTGATAGCATACACCTTGCATGTATGATAGTGCTTGAAGTACACTTGCTCCACCATTGAGTTCTACTGCCTACCATAGATACTCATGGTAATCCCATATAACTCTGATACGGGGGAGAGGGCAGCCGGCCCAGCAGGGGCCGGTCTAGCAGAACCAGGTGGACAGCCCTGGGGTGGAACTGGCAGAAATTTCGGCCCCCTTTGTAGGGCCCATCAAAGCTTTGATTAAATACACTAGAAGAAGAAATAAGGATGGAAATGTTAAAGGAAAGAATTCTAATTTTGAAATAGAAAAGGAGAGGGAAATTAATTAAGGAAGGGGGTTGTTTAGGGGAGAATAAGGGGAGTTTAATTAAGGCTTATTCTAGGGTTTATTTTCATCATGTATCTTTGGAGTTTGCTATAGCTTTTCTATATTTTTTCTCTTCAAGCTTCCCAGTGGCGTCAAGGTCAAGTGCAAGAAACGATCTACCTCTCTTATTATATATTATTCTATCTTGATTTGGTGTTGAAGTATTAATACAAAAATCTTCCATCATTTCTCAATTTTAGCTATTTTTATTATCTTTTCTCAACGATTTCTTCCCCAAGGCGTATCAAATTGGTATCAAAGCACATTTTGGGACCTATGGCGGTGAAGAAGATGGAAGTGTTGGAATGTGAGATGGAACAACTCAAGGCCAAAATGGAAGAGAGATTTTCTGGAATGGAAGAGAGAGGTTCTCATCTATGGAGAACCGCTTTGAAAACATAGAAGATATAATGAAGTTGATTGAAATGCAAACGAAGGCTTTGCCGGCTATTCGTAGGGACGATTGGAAGGGGAAGATAGTGCATGAAGATGATGATGAAGTGGAGAGTGTTTTTCCTCTAGGACCACCTAGGTGGATTCCAATGGTTGTGTCAGGGTATCCGGAAGAGAGGGCAGCAAGAAGAGGGGAATCTGAACCCTTTTCGAGACCACCTAGATAAGAGGGAAGGTGGATGGGAGGAGGTAATGGTTGGGCCGAACCATAGGGTCCAAATCTGCCAAGGGAGGAAGGGAGAGAATCACACCACCAATACATAAGAGGAACTAGCGATGGAAGAAACCATTGAGGTATGGATGCGAGATCGACGAAGCTAAAGATGCTAGTCTTCAAAGGGGAAAACGCTCAGGGATGGGTGTACAAGTGGAGTGTTACTTTGCTATCAATGGGCTGCCTGATGGTTAAAAAACTCCTAGCGGCGGGTCTATGTTTGGAAGGGAAAGCCCTAGTTTAGTTTCAATAGAGGGAGACTGGGTATCCAATTTACTCATGAGGAGAATTTAAGGAGTATTTGTTGGAACGTTTCCGAGCTATTCGGGAAGGAGACCTCCACAAGCAGTTTTATGTCCTAACTCAGGAGGGGACAATTATGCAGTATCAGACAAAGTTTGAGCTATTGTCGAGGAGACTGAGAGGGGTCTCTAAGGAAGGAGTGGAATGGAATTTCATGAAAGGCCTTAAAGAAGACATGCAAGCAGAGCTCAGGATATTGAGACCTCGAGGACTCAGAGAGACAACAGAGCTGGCACAACGGGTGGAAGAGAAACATCAGAGGAAGAAGGCCAGCCAGAGCAACACTATGGGAGGGGCTTACAAGAGTGCCTCCACGACCCTGATACCAAGAACCTAGACGGCATCATTTCAAAGAGAAGCACCAAAGGAGAAGAGCACTAGAGTTTATCCTGGAAGCAACTTCAAGCACCTCACAGAAGCAAAGGTGCATGATATACGAGCAAAGGGGCTATGTTTAAGGTGTGACGAGCGGTTTACACCAAGACACTTGTGCAAGAATAGAGCCCTTCATGCCTTCATGGTTTTTGAAGGGGAGGAGGAGAGCGGGGACAAGCTGGAGGAGGTTATGAAGGAGATAGAGCAGTTACACTTAGATGTAGCAGAGGTATCTCTAAACTCAATGGTGGGATTTACCCCAAATCACACCATGAGGTAAGGGAGCAAATTGGAGAGCAAGCATTGGTGGTTTTGGTAGAAAGTGGAGCCACTCATAACTTCATCTCCCACCGGGTCGTGGACCAGTTAGGATTGAAGCTAGTGGATACAAGGAGTTCTGGAGTCATTATGGGGACATGAAAGGTAGAGAGGAATAAGGGTATTTGCAGAGGGTTGGTATTAGCCCTCCAAGGCATATAAATAGTTGAGAACTTTCTTTCATTAGAATTGGGAAGCACTGATGTCATCTTGGGGATGAACTGGTTACAGACGATTGGAGAGACTAAGGTGGACTTGAAGTCTTTGACTATGGAGGTGCAGGTGGAAGTGAAGGTGGTGCTACAAGGGGATGTCAGCTTATGCAGGACCATAGTTTCACTCACAACCATGATCAAGGAGATACAGGAAGCAGGACGGGCTATTTGGTAAAGCTGCAGAGTTTGGAGGGTATCCGAGAGTCATAGAAAGAACGGATCCCTGACTGTGTATATCAGTTGCTACAGTAATTTCGGAGGTCTTTTAGCAACCCAATGGATTAGCACCACCCTAAGAGCATGAGCATACAATTTCATTGAGAGGAGTTTTCCTATCAGTGTTCAATCTTATCGATACCCGCAGATCTAGAAAGATAAGATCGAGAGGCTCATCAAAGAGAAGCTAGAGGCATAGATTATTAAATCCAGTGTGAGCCCTTTTTTCAGTCATATTTTACTTATGAAAAAGAAGCACGAAAGTTGGAGGTTCTACGTGGATTATAGAACTTAAAACAAAGAAACTATGCTGGACAAGTTTTCTATTCCTTTGATTGATGAGTTGTTGGATGAACCATTTGGGGTGGTTATCTTCTCAAAGATTGACCTGAAATTCAGATACCACCAGATCAGAATGAAACTAAGGGATGTGCAAAATACATCTTTCAGAACCCATGAGGGTCACTACGAATTTTTAGTGATGCCTTTCGGCCTCACTAATGTTCCAAGCACTTTTAAGTCACTCATAAATCGAGTTATTCAACCCTATCTTAGAAAGTTTGTCATGGTATTCTTCAATAACATCCTAATCTACAGTTGAATGGAGGCATAACATATGGGATGCTTGAGGATGGTGTTGGAGACATTGAGGGAGCACCAGCTATATGCCAACCTGAAGAAATGTTCATTTGCACAACTATAGATAGAGTACTTGGGACATGTGGTGATCAAGACAGAGGTAGCAACGGACCAGTCCAAGATTGAGGCTATGCTAAATTGGCCTTTGCCCAAGAGCATTAGGGAGTTGAGAGCATTCTTAGGCCTCACTTGGTACTACCAGAAGTTCGTGCAAGATATGGCACAATAGTAGGGTCATTGACTGAGTAGCTGAAGAAGGAAAGTTTCAAGTGGGGGGAGACAACTACACATGCTTTCGAGCTGCTGAAGAAAGTAATGACTAGTGTATTGGTGTCACCACTTCCTGACTTCAGCAGGCTGTTTGTGGTAGAGACATATGCGTCAGGATATGAACTGGGGATAGTACTCATACAAAATCAACGACCGATTGCCCATTTTAGTCAGGTGCTCACAGCCAGGGCGATACTCAAGTCAGTGTACGAAAGAAAGTGGCGACCCTATTCGTTGGGGAGACACTTCCTAGTTAGAACAAATCAGAGGATCTTGAAGTATTTGCTGGAACAACGGATGGTCACTGAAGAGCATCAATGATGGCTATCCAAGATACTGGGATATAATTTTGAGATCCAGTATTGACCGGGCCTAGAAAACAAAGCAGTTAATTCCTTATCCAGGAGAATCGAGGAGCCTCAATTAACACCTTTGTCAGTGCCTCTAATCCTAGATTGGGAAGTTCTGAAATAGAAGAGTTAATAGGATGATAGACTAATGAAGATCATAGACGAGTTGCTGTAGAACCCGAATAATCATCCTAGTTATACGCTAAGAGGAGTCCAATTGCTACATAAGGGGAGATTTGTTCTACCGAAAGGATCGGGATACATCCCCAAGCTGCTACAGAAGTTTCATGGCAGTGTAGTGGGAGGGCATTCAGGACTACAGAAAACCTACAGTCGATTATCAGCAGAATTATACTAGGTGGAGATATATCATGATGTAAAGGATTGGATAGCCAAATGTGATGTGTAACAAAGGCAAAAGTACCTATCCATGGCGTTGGCAGTGTTACTACATCCCCTAGCCCTACCGGAGAGGGTGTGGGAGGAGGTGATGATGGATTTCATCGAGAGATTGCCATGATCAGAAGGGCTTTCGGTGATACTAGTAGTAGTGGATTGTCTGAGCAAAAATGCACACTTCATTCCTTTGAAGCACCCTTATACCGTCGTTATTGTGGCTATTGTCTTCATAACGATAGTAGTGCGCATACATAAAATTCCAGAAGTCATTGTGTCAGACAAGGACAAGGTGTTCCTTAGTCACTTATGAAGAGAGTTGTTTCAATTACAGGGAACAATTCTAAAGAGAAATACAGCCTACCACCCTCAGACAGATTGCCAGATAAAAGTGACCAACAGAAGTATAGAGACCTATTTGAGATGCTTTGCAGCCGACACGCCAAAGAGCTGGGTAAGGTGGATTGCTTGGGCGGAATATTGATACAATACTTCATATCATACAACAGCGAAGACCACTCCTTTCAGAATTCTCTATGGGAGAGATCCACCCCATCTGATTCATTATGGGCTGAGCATTATGCATGTGTCTAGTGTAGAGAAGTACTTCGAGGAGAGGGATAGGGTATTATCTAAGCTCAAGGGACATTTGTTGAGAGCCCAACAGATTATGAAGAGGAAAGCTGATGAGCACAAGAGGGAAGTAAACTTTAAGCCAGGAGATACGGTTTACTTAAAATTGAGGCCCTACTGATAGAAAACACTAGCCAAAAGGAGGAATAAGAAGTTATCTGCACGGTATTTTGGGCCTTATGAGATCTTGGAGCATATTGGAACAGTAGCTTATCGATTGACGCTATCACCCTCAACAACTTTGCACCCAGTCTTTCATGTCTCACAGCTAAGGAAGGCGATAGGATCATTGTATCTTGCTTCGATGTTGAAGTATTAAAACAAAAATCTGCTATCATTTCTCAATTTCTACTGTTTTTATTATCTTTTCTCGCTGATTTTATCCCCAAGGAGTATCAAACCCCTATAGTGTCCAGATAGTTTTCAATTATTCGTAAAATATATAACTACCAATATAGGATGAGTATTAAGTTCAAAAGAGCCTTAAGGATGTTTAGGAGCGGATTGAAAAAATATATACAGATCAATACAAATATTCAAAGAAAGAATGAAAATGATAAAAGATATAATTTTCTGTATTTAAAACCAAATACAACTATTGACCTGGACTTAGAAACTATGCAACCTGAGAACATTATTAGGCTTTTACTTAAAACCATTTGCTGATACTCAATACCTGCTAGTTAGATTTTATTAGAAGGAAACAAACAAATATGTAAGAATAAATTAAAGTAAAACAAAATTGGCTTAATATCATCTTACATTCAGTAGGGCTCAATGTTCTGGTTAATTCTTTCCATGCTAGTAGTTGATATCAAGGGAAAAAACTACAACACCATTAACAACAAAAAAATATTTTTTTCTCAAGCTATCTTAATTAGTTGATATTTTAACAAATGGTGCTTTTTTCTTCATTATTTTCACAGAAATCATGAGCATGTCAGTACCAACTTTGTTTAATGAATAATCTAGTTCTGGCAGGTTGAAGTAAAAAGCTTGCGGCAGCAGCTGCATAACTTGCAAGAAAATCATCTGTAACACCTCTTCAACCTTGAGTTTGCAAAAAGAAAAAAAATTAAACATATTAGCCGCAAAAAAAAAAAAAAAAAGCGGCATTATATATAAATAATCTCAATCAACAAAAAAAAACATAGATACCCATTTTGGATAATTGAAGCAAGAAAGCTTTATTTTGGATAATCAAAAGCGTTCATGAGTGAGACGGAAATAATATTTGGATAAGCAGAAATAATTTTTAAGTTTATTTTACTTATATTTATTTTTTTAAAATATATCTCAGGTCTAAATTACACACATCTCAACAAAACTAAAGTGAGGACTCATCTAAGGTGTAAGCTTCACAATGGATGCAAATTTTCCAGAAAAGCGTTGAGGCGCACCTCGTATTACAAATTTTAAACCATGCTTGAGTAAAATACAAAATCTGCTAAATCAATCATCTTTAGTATTGTTCTTCTATTACAGGCCCTAAAATGCAATATCATCCTTCAAAAAAGCTTCTGTAATGAAAAAGTATGGGAACTAGTCCAAAATAATTATCATACTTGAAAATGGAGTGAAAAAGACTCAAATCTTACTTCTATGAGCAATATCATAGCTGAATCGTATGCTTACTATAGGAAACTAAAGTTCATGCACTTGACCTTATAAATATTTGTACAATGAACATAAAGGCGCCAATATTTGAATATTATTTTATAAAAACAGATTTTATAGCAAATCAATGAAAAGATTACACACAAAAAAAAAAATGAAAAGATTACAATATAATTACAACGAGCAACAAAAAGACAGCATCAACCAAAATACAAGGAACAAAAGAAAACATGATAGCAGGGAAGAAAATTTTCATCAAAATTATGTGAAGAAACCCCATTAACTCCTCGCAAGTCAAGAATAAACAAATAGTTAGACAAACCATAGTCTCTTGTTTGAAATCTAGTAAACCTTGATAAAGGAAGAAATATATATTTTGTAATTCTTGTGTCTCCTAGTAAAAAGAATTTGAAATCTTTTATCCATTTGTTCCTCAATACTTATAGATTTGAGATTTCTATCAAAAGCATATGAATAATCAAATCTTGGGCCACCTACTTCCTTTACAACAAAAATATCATGAGGAGTTTCACTAACACAACTGAAAAAGTCTAAATCAATGCTGACATTTAAAGAATAAGTTCCTCCTACAGCTATGATACTTAAAGATGGAAGCATCAACAATAATGGAGGCTCTGATTCCAAGGCAAGAGGTATAGTAGGTGTAATATCCAAATTTTTCAAAAGATGATATGAAATTTTCTCATAAAACTTGGACCCCATTTTATGCGTGTCCTGAAAATCAACAAAACTATTTTTATTAAATTCTATATTTCATTTTGATTATTTTGATATATGAAAGTACATATATAAATATTCAACTTTTCATTTAAATTTATTTGACCTAAATTAGTAAACAATATGACCCTATTAATCTACCATATCAAAATCCTATTTTTCCAAAATTTCATGCCACACTAGGGTAAATCGCTAAATTGAAGGTGGGGATAGTTTATAGGATAGTTTAACTAAGAGTGAAGCCACTCATCCACCTGAGCGCCCTCATCTCTGCAACACTTTACTTTTATGCTTCTCTTTTAATGGCCAAAATTCTGCGCCATAAAGCACTGCACTGCAGATCTCACCACTATGTTATAGAATTTTCCCTTAAGTTTGAGTGGTACTTTTCTATCACATAACAGGCCTATTGCATTCCTCCAATTTAATCATCCTACTTGAATTCTACTAATAATGTCCCCATCTATTTGCAAATGCACCTTTGCACATATCAATTTCTAGGATCATCACCCTAAAACTATGCAAAAAATGATTGGGCTAGGTCAGACTCAGACCATATCATAATTCAATGTTGAAATCCCACTAGTAATGAAAATTAGGTTTGATGGGTTTCCCATCCATATCAAAGTTAAATAATATTGATGATCAAGATCAAAATTACTTCAAAAAATAAATACTGAATTTCAATGTGCAGACAATGATTTACCATTAGATGAAGAGATGTTTCGATGGCTTCTTACAAGCTATGCAGCAACTCCCTCAAGCCAAATCCCGTTTGCCAAATCTAAATAGCATCTATGCAATGTAAACAATTTGTTTCATGAGCTTTAAATAAATCAATCTTGAAAACATATATATTTCTTGCTACATAATATGATAGGTGGATAGTAATTGCTATCAAAATCAAAAACTTTACAACCATGACAATATAACTAGGATACAATATTATACCTAGTAAGCAATTAAAAAAATAGAGATAGAATATTATACTTCCTTAACCCATTATAATCATTTGATGTGCTAATGTGCACACTTTCGATAGTTACTTTTCTTATCCATCAGCCAAGTTTTTATTGCCGATTCTTAGTTACATTGAGTCTAAGGATGACAATTAGTTCCAAATCAAATTCCATTATTATTCATTTTCAATCTTATAAAACAATTACAAGTAATTCAGCGTGTGCCAGCAAGGGCCAAACCAATCTGACCATCCACACCCTTTTTCTAAAGGACGGCAAATAATTATGCATTTTACAAGGTTATTCTTCTCAATATTACATGCCATGAAAAAAAATTTAAAAATACAATCACATATTCACATGATAACTTAAAAAATAAAACAAATACCATTAAGACATGCACATGTGAGAATAAGAAGACACATAAAAGAACATTTAAAATTTACAAATGTAGTAAGCATAATAAACACAAAGGATCAAATCATGATTCAAAATAAAAAGTTAAAAACCCAAGAATATTACTTAGCAAATTAAGTAATTAGCTTTTCATAAAAGACCTAGCAGCTTTCAAAGATAACCAAAAAAAAACAAATTGCCTAAGGCAGCATAAATTATTCAATTGATTTAAGAAAGGGCATGCTCAATACTTCCTATAACACAGCACTTTTTTTTAGCGACATGAAATGAAATAATAAAATTAAAAAAATTTATGAAATACTAGCTTTTGCAATTGAAGGGGAAAACAAACGAAAAAAAGATTATTTTTATATTTAATAAATCAAAATGCTCTTTAAACCCATCAACTAATCACATTTCAACCACATTTCAATACTATATGTCATGAAAAGATGTGAATTTGGACCACCGTCTTCTTTACAAATATAAAATCAAATATTTTAAACATCAACTGTTCAACTTTATGTTTGAGAATAAGTTGACTTTGTAGGTACATCAAACATTTATCTATTAGGTGCCAAATAAAAAATGTATTCAATTTTGGGTATGACAAAAATTTACTTTTGAAGAAACCATCGCCGCAATCATATATCCCCAACCGCCATTCAATAGTAAATGAGAAAATTTGGGGCATCAGATTTACAGAAGCTTCCAGGCATAGAAAACAAAGATAAGGAAAGATAACGATACAGTCAAATTTAAATTCCATATAACAAAGGAATACACCAACATCACATATTCCACCATTTATTTATATTCCACAGATCAATTTGAAAGCCCAATCACATAATAGAGACAACAGTTTCTATGCTCTCAACTCGGTCATGGTCATCACTACTATATTTACACATTCTTTAACAACCGGTAACAAAACGAGTCACTCGGTCAGTTATCTAATTCAAAAACTTAATTATATATTTAAATAAAAAGATGAAAAAACAGCCATCAATGCACCCTTACAAGAATGTTAGTAAAATAAGTCAAATTGCAGAGCAGAAGAGCCAACTAAACAGACGAACGGCCACTCTAAAGCATAAATGTTCTTAGAAAGCAAAGGAAAATCAAACAGAATATGCCCTATAGAGATTATCCAGCGTAATCTCACAAGAGCGACGGACTTTACCAAGACGGTACGATGAAGTCGAGAGAACTCCATTTGCACACAAGAGAAGGGCAAACAAACGAATAAAATTAAACCCTAAATTCCAATGGCAAATCACTAAGCACGCAGATGATCCTATCCAACCACAGAACCGAATTGGGATGCTCTCCGTACCTTAACCATCTATGAATCCAGCTGTTTCTTCGGGCGACGACGAAACCGGAGCGAAGAAAAGGTGGTGGTTAGGCTCGTACAGATTGCTCCCACAAAAGGATTTTTTTTTTGGGACATTTAGGCCATTTAAGGCAAACTCACACACACAACGCATACACATAGACTCGAACCCTGAACCTCTTAGTTGGAAGCCAAACCTTTTGTCGGATTCCAAGCAATCCTCCCACAAAAGGATTGCTTGGAATCCGCATGCACGCGGCGCATGCGAAACGTTAAGTATCACCTTCACCTTGACGGTGAGTATAGCTGAACGAGCCCAATAGCTAAGTAAGGATTTGGACAGCTATTGACTATTATTTTTAAAAAAATTATATTAAAAGTTACCCTAAAAAAACAGTTTAAAAACTATTCTAAATGAAGCCTTAAATTTTATTTGAGACAGCTTTTTTGTTATTCTCGATTGTGAGCTAGAATATGCATGGCGATAAAGTTATAAAATTTTCGTCTCGGTGTTGTACGGATATCCAGCACACAAACATAAAAAAAATATAACACCAGAATTTTTACGTGGAAATCCTGGAAAAGGAAAAAAGCATGGGGCCACGCCTAGTTGAAGGAATTATATTAGTGTTTGATTAGATTACAAGTGGTTTACTCGTCCCTGATATTGAGGATAATCATATTACAAAAATCAACTCTCGGGTTGAAATTCAATTACGAATGGAGATCAGAAATCAAATGACTTTTGGTGTTCGGGTGGAAATCCAGCTTCAATTGACGGTCGGGCATAAATCTGGTGTCAGTCTACTCTCGGACAGAACTCTGACGTCAATCGGATGTCGAGCAGAACTCCGGCGTCAGTTAGCGGTCGGGCAGAACTCCGACGTCAAGTGACAGTCCGGCAAAACTCCGATGTCAATCGGCTGCCGGGTAGAAGTCTGGCTGTAGTCGATGGGTAGTCTGGTGGTAAGATAGCTCTCTTCATTCTCTTGCTTCCTTTTTTCCTTACTTTTTTCTCTTCTCTTCTTGCTTGTATCCCTCTCTCATGAGAAATGAGTGATCTATTTATAGTTTTCTAAGAGTGACATGATCAAGAAATAGGAGGAAGGTCAAGGGTAAATTGTGAGTTGTTTGAATGGATGGTCGACGTTGAATCACTTGATCTTGGACCATTTATTGGACATTTGAATGTCTTAATGATATCAGAATTTGACGATCTTGGGCTCATTGGATTTGTCTCGTCGAGGCGCTCAATTCAACTATAAGTATTGCACATTTGGAAATTGTTTGGTAATCCAAATTATGGATTGAACCATCCAAATTCACTTCGGGTCTTTGACTTCCAAACGCACCTCGGGTCTTTGATTTGGACTTATTTGAGTTCGGATTGGGTTGAATTTGGTGTCGTTGGGTTCGTATTTTCTAGTACTTTAGTTTGATTGTACGTTTGGTAAAATTGAAGTTCTAATGGCTTTCGATTTAATTTTTAAAGTTTCCAACTTGATTTTGCTTTGAGATTCGTGCCCAACAAAAACATCAAGCCTTTGCTCCACTAAATGGGGTCGGCTATATGAATCTTTTTTTGCCATTGTGTCCTATTAAAAGTTGATTAAGAAAATTCTTTGATGATATATTATTCTTTAAAATAACTTTTTAGTACAAAAATTTTTCATCGAAATTTTTTATGATAGAAAGTCATTTTAAAAAGCAGTGAGAAAACTACTCCAAATAAAGCCTAATGGCTTTCTTATTGCGTCTTAAAGCAGCTTTAAAAGCTGCTTTAAGATGAAAGCTGCTTTAAGAAGCAATAAGAAAGCCATCCACAACAAAACCTAAGTCTTCCATTGAGTTAGCGCACTTTCTTACGGTTTTTTAAATCAGCTTTATCGTACAAAAAAAGTAATTCAAGAATTTTTTTACTAAAAGTTCGTTTAGAAAGTAGTGAAAAGCTATCTCAAGCAAAGCCTAAGTATATTCATTTTAGCAATATATATATATATATATATATATATATATATATATATATATATATGAAAATTTAAATTTGTTATGGAAAAAATTATTTAAGAATACTTAAAATTTTATACTACACTTCCTTATGACAAGTATTTTTTATTATTAATTTTAAAATTTTAAAATTTATTATTTTATTATTTTATTATAATAATTACTTAAATTAGAATTATTTTTAATAAATAAATAGACTTAAATTTGTTTAAAAAAATCCATTAATTAATCATGCTCAAAATCAAAATAATTGAGCTGGAAACCCCTAATCAATCCGAAGAATATGGATAAACAAAATGATGATATAAGGTAGCAAGCGAAACTTACCACACCGTGCGAGGAGACAGAAAAATGGCCTAAAAAATGTGAAAGTATATTCTTGATATTTCATCACAAAATTATCTTAATAGGGCACGAATCTCGAGGCAAAAAGTTAGTTGGAAACTTCAAAAATAAAATTCGAGAGCACCTAAACTCCGATTTTAGTGAGCTTACAGTCAAATTGAGCGTCTCGGAAATACGAACCCAATGACACCAAATTCAACCCAATCCAAGCCAAATGGGTCTGAATCAAGGACCCGAAGCGCTGTTGAAAGGTTCAAACCACAATTCGAGTTACCAAACGGTCTCCGATTTTAACGAGCTTATACTCGAATTGAGCGGCTCGACGAGTCGAATCCAACGAGCCCAAGATCGCCGAATTCCAATATCACTAAGGCCTTCAAATGTCCAACGAACGGTGCACGATCGTAGGATTCAATATCGGCCGTCCATTCAACCACTCCCTATTCGCCCCTGATCTCGTGACTATTTACGAGCTATGTCACTCCAGAAAAACTATAAATAGAGCCCTCATTCTTCACAAAGGGGACTCAAGTGAAGAGAGAGAAGAAGAAGGGAAGAAGAAGAGAAAGGGGAAAGAGAGAATCATCTCCTCCTCGACCACCGCCGGAGCTCTTCTCGCCGCCTGAATACGCCGGAACTCTGCCGAATTTTCGGGAAACACCGGGATTTCGCACAACTTCATAACTTTGTTTCAATTCAGAAGAACTTTGTTGTAAATCTGATTGTCCTAACTTGTGAGACAGATCAGCTTATTGTAATTTACGCAACACTAATAGAACTTTTCAACTGGGCGAGGCCCCATGGTTTTTTCCCTCTTTTGGATTTTCCACATAAAAATCCTTGTGTTCTTTTATCTTCTGTTTGTGTGTGCTGAATATTCGTACAACGCTCAGATGCGAATTTACAAACTCTACTGCCGCATGTATTCTAGTCCGCAACAATTCTATACTTTTCTAATGCATTTCGTGTTGAGGAAATTAGTGCTACATAGGATATTCAATGGTTGCACTAATCTCAACACAAATCTAAAGATTTGAAAGCCATACCCAACACAAAAACACATCAGGGTATTTTTGCACAATTTTCTAGGAAATTAAAAAAAAAAACCTTTAAAAAAGATTTTTTATACAAAAATATCTAAAGAAAAAAAAATCAGAAAAAGTATAGTCCCCTAGTTTAAAAATAAATTATGATCTAGATATAAAATACAATTATACTTTACATAAATGAATTTAAAGGTAAATATTTTTAAAATTATATGCATATTTTGAATTTTTTTCCTTTCTTTATCTAGATTATTTAACTATATTTGATGTTTTCTTCATAAATTTCACCTCTTCTAATAATAATTGCATGATCCTAATAATAATCATTTACATAATGCAAGTTCATGAACACCGTGCGATTAGTTGAAAGCCTTTTAAAAAAAAAATTCTTTGTGCATATAAATATTTTTTTTATGATTTTTTATTTTTTATTTTTTACTTTTTCTAATGGCCTGAGGATACGATCGCTCGACCTAGTATGGACTCGGACTTGGCCAGCAAATAATTTAAAATTTGGGTCCACTTGGAAAGCATAGAAGAATTGTTTTTTTTTTAAGTTGAGTGCTCACAATCAAGTCAAAAGCAACAAAAAAATGAAAAAAATTAATTTAATATTTTTATCTATCATCATATATGATTGTCATCGTTGACATTCATTACTTATGAGCAAAGGCACATCATTTTTTGTTATAATATATTTATTCATTTAAAGATAACAAATAATAAATGGATATTATACAAAGCCATACTTAGGCTCCATTTGAAAATATTATTTTGTTTTCATTTGAGAGATCTTTCTTACTGCTTTCTAAAGCAGATTTTTATTACAAAAATTTTTTGATCTCGAAATTTTTATTTTAAAAAGTTATTTTAGAAAGTAGTAAGAAAGTTGACATGAACGAAACCTTAGTGGTGTGAAGTGTAACTTTTTAATATATTATGTTATGTTGCAAGTGGGAAATTTTTTTACAAAATTATTAAATTTGATAAATTTATTTGGAGAAAAGATCTATGATGTGATGTGAATATTGATTAAATAATAAAAATAAACATGATTGATACGTCACCAAAAATTACTTTGATCAAACACTAATCTCAATAATAGTTTGGGGACAACGCCAATCAAGGAGCACCTCCTTCCCCACAAGCTCATCAAGTTCTCTCCAACATAACTAGTTCAACACACTTTCCTACATTACTTGGCCAACCCGGCCATAATCTTCCACTTGTTGCGGAGGACTTAGATCAACATCAATTTATTGATGTCCCTTAGGACAGTATAATAGATATACTATGAAGTCTTATTCAAGAGAAATTCCTTTTGAGGGAATATAATTAATTCACTCATTCACGCACCTTCCAAGAGTCTTCACCTTTAACAAATAAAATTCTCCAACATCCTATTACAGTGGGTTTCAAACTACCCACTATCAATATATATGATGGATCCTCTGATTCTTATAAATATATTGATCATTATAGAACCATCATGTATATCCAATAAGCTTTATTTGATGCACTTCTTTATTATACTTTTCCTACTACTCTTAAGAGTCGAGCTCTCACTTGGTTCTACTTACTTTCTATAAATAATATCGATAACTTCACCCATCTTATCAAACTTTTTGTTGAACAATTTATTCTCAATCGAAGAATTATCAAAGGCTCTTTCCATCTTTTTAGAATTCATCAAAATGAGGGAGAAACACTAAAAAACACTTTAAGTGATTTTCTTCTAAAGCACATCAAATTCTGGGAAAAGATCCAGAATTATTAAAAGGTGTTTACTAGGAGGTATTTGACCTGGATCGTTCTACTCCTCATTGATGCAAGAAATTGTTCGCTCATACGCTAATCCTATTCATCGAGTGAAAGCTCAAATAACTGTAGATAAATCCATCAATGCTCATCGAAAGCAGTTTAAGCAATTCTCCTCCAAATAAAAAAATGCATAATAATTTTATCAAGCTACACAATAAATAAGATATAATAAGTAAAAAAATGATTATTACCAAATTCACCCAAGGTCACCTAACTACTCTCCTTTAAATATATCAAGGGCTAATATTCTGATGGATGTTCAAATTTCTAAACATCTTAAGTGGTCAGAGCCCTTAAAAATTTCAATCGGTAGAGATCAGTCTCAATATTATAACTTTTATCATTTAAAAGGACACTTTTAACTAAAAAAATTGCTTTCAATTGAAGGTTTAGATTGAATGCCTCATTTGCCAAGGACATTTAATTCATTATTTATAAGAGTAAAGTGCATATCATAAACCTCAAAATAAAGAAGATCTAAAGAGCCGTGACAAAAAAAATTATTGGCATTATTGACTATGAGTACCTTCATATTTAAAATTACTCAAAGGATTCCAACTCTTCTAAATTTTCAGCTTATATAAGTTTTATTTAAATTATTAATAAAATTATATATATAATATTACATATAATAACAATCCCAGGAAGGCAAGCCAATAAGATATCCTCAAAGAAAAGCTAGTAGTGGATAATGTCATCTCTAAAAAGATTCCATGAGAGGAAGTGGCAGATAAGGACTCCACCCATAATAGCCTCAAGAAGGCATGCCCATGCAAGAGGTAGACTTGAAAGGAAGCTAGTAGTAAACAAGGTACTCACTAGGTACTCATTCAAAAATCTTAGAATGTAAAAGCGTCGGAAGGTTTGGGATTATTCAAAAATGTTTATAGGTAAATGCCTCACAAGGAACATGTATACATAAAATCACATAAGACAAAAGCTCAGAAGGTAGATGTACGCCTAAAATCTTAAAAGGCATAATCCTCATAAGGTATATGATAATCTAAAAATCTCAGAAGATATACAACTCGGAAGGTACAGATACACCAAAAAGTTTAGAATGTTAAAAACCTCAAAAGGTATAGGTATAAAAGAATTTTGAATGCTAATAGCCTTAAAAGAATCAGGATTATCCAAAAAACTTTTAAAGATAAATACCTCAGAAGGAACATACATACATAAAATCTCAGAAGGGATAAGCCTCAAAAGATATATGTAAATCTAAAACCTCAGAAGACATAAGCCAAATAAGATATATAATTATTCAAAAATCTCAAAAAGTTAAAAGCCTCATATAATATATATACATTTTTTCGATTCATCAAATACCTTAGAAGGGCAAAATCTATAGAAGGAATAAATTCATCTAATCTAGTTGCTCTAATTATGAGATAATATCTCAAAGCATATCTCAAAAATGTATAATAAATTTAGATTCTTGTGGGGTCAAGTTCACAAATCAAATTTATTCTTATATGAAGATGGAGCATTCATTAATTCAACTAAATAGAAAACAAACATCAAGTTCATATAAACATCTCAAAGCCATATACAATATTTTTGGATTTACGTGATGTCAATATAGTATAATTATACTTCATATTTACACATTAATATTCTTCATCTAATACAAGGATTTGAAAGTAAAATTTCATGAATTGAAGTACTTTCAGCAACGTTATATCTACATCTAGCATTGCAATAATTTGTAATGATGACCTCCTTTTTGAAAGAAATGTTGGAGCTTCAAAATATGGTAAAAGTTTCTCAAAATAAAAATAGTTGTGTTTTTTCAAGATAAAGGTGAACCGTCAAGATAGAAATCTTGAGTATCACTTATAACTTTGCATGAAGAATATTTTCTTCTTTACAAAGAGTGTGACTGGAGCTTGATAGGGGATATCGTCTATTTAAAACATTTGAATGTCTCTGATGTAAAAAAGAAGAAGAGAAGAAAAAGAAAATGAGAATAAGAGCAAATTCTTTTATACAAAGAGCGATACTTGAGCTTGATAGGGGACAATGGGACATTACCTATTCAAGATAGTTGAATGTCTCTAATGTAAGAAGAAGAAGATAAGAAAAAAGAAAAGAGCAAGAACAAATATTTCGATATAAAGATGGGCACTAGAGCTTGAATGAAGATACCATCTATTCAAGAAAGTAAAATGCCTCTAATGTAAGAAAAAGAGAGAATAAAAGAAAAGGGGAGTAAGAGAAATTTCTTTTATGCAAAAAGTGGCACTGGAGCCTAATAGGGGATACCACCTATTCAAAATACTGAAATGCTTCTAATGTAAGAAGAAGAAGAAGAGAAGATGAAGAAAATGGAGGTAAGAAAGAGGAGCATTAAAATTTTATTGGAGATATCGTCTATTCAAGATAGTGTAATGCATTTAATGTAAGAAGAATTGGAGAAGAGAAAGAAAAGAAGTGCAAGAGAAGATTGGAGAGGAGAAGTGGTGCAAATTGACACTGGCCCGGAGCGATTCAAAATCCTTCTTCTTTCTCTCCAAAATCTTCTCTTTCTCTCATCCTGCTCGGCCAACTGCATGCGCCGAATAATGAAATAGTTCTTTTAAAATATATTTAATATTTTGTTAATGACCTAGCACCGCAATGCTATAATCTAAGTGTTGCAACGCTAGTTCAAAACTAAAAAATCTAAGACTATAGGTGCAATATCATTATTCGGCGCATGGTACTATAGCAGCGGTGAGGCACTCAAATAATAATATATTTCAAATTTTGTTGAAATTCACACCAAATACTTGGGACTCATTCTAAAACATATGTAATAATTTGTATAATTTAAAATACTCCCAAATATAGATAATGAGTTCAAAACTCAAAAATTTAAAGATTAAAATTTCTCCATTTAGTTCAACTGATCTAAATTGAACTTTGATCCAGGAGGTCTCATGTTATGTTTCAAAGAGCTCAAGCAGGCCCGCATGAGAGCAGGCGTTGGTGTTGCTACCGATGGTGGATGGTCGGCTGGCTTACAGGCCCAACGAGGAGGCAAATTATTGCGTCCGGTGTCCGGATTCGTCCGGACACCAATCCTAACACACCACGTCATCAAAATACGTCAGAACCCAGTGTATTCAGGTGACGTGGCGTATCTGGATTGGGTGTCCGAACATCCGGTGACCGGACGCAATAATTCGCCCAACGAGGCCAGGCCAAAGTGATTTCAAATCTACCGAATGTTTTTTGAACCATCAGAATCATTTTTCGATGTTCTCGACTCAATTTTATCACTTTCAAAACTCAACAAAACCTTTCTAACGCGCTTCTTCCACGCGAATTCATGTGTCCAGCCGACCGTGCCACGCGCCCCGCATGCCCGCTCTGCTTCCCGACCCGCGGCCTTGGCATACGACAACGACGCTCTTTTAAAATAATTTCTTTTTTTTTTCCCTAATGAAAATTTACATAAAATTTTATAGAATCTTGTCCGCATCCGTATCCCAGAAGTACAAGCCAGAAATTTGGATATTCTAATAAGTCAATGGATATCATAAGACGCTACTGTTTGGTTTATTGTAATTTCGTCCCACGCAATTGGTTCTTCATGGTATTTTCAGTTTTATACTTTTGATAGTTTTATTTATTTTAAAAAATATTTTTTATTAGATTTATTATTATAAAATATTATGAAATTATTAGTAAACTATAAATTAAAAAAATAATGCAAACTTATTAATAGAAATTTTAGACTATGTTGATCACAAATCAAATTAAGACCATAGTTGGCTTCATTTGGGATAAATTTTTTTGCTTTCCAAAATATATTTTTAGTAAAAAAAATTACTTCAAAATTTTTTTTATTAAAATATAGTTTTGAAAAACAGTAAAAAAATCATTTCAAATTGAGTTTTAATACCGTCCTAAAATTTATATTGAGATTAGTGTAGCTTTACATATCATTTATATTATTAATCTCAGTATAAATTTAAGGATAATAAATCAGTCAATTTATATTGAGATTAGCGGATTCACAAAAATTTTAAAGGGTTTATAGAAAGACTTCATTTGCAAAAATTTCTGTGTATTTCGAAAATTTTAAGAGGTTATTTGTGATCTCTATGTTTTTTATTTTATTTATATTATTTTCATATAAAATAAAAATTTATTTATTATCATAATTAAATTATATTTCGAATTTTATTAAATATTATATAAGAGGGCAGAGATGATAGCCAATAGTGGTTGTGATCAGTACCAAGATAGTTTTCATTTTAAAAAATAAAAATAATTAATAATCACCCAAAAATTATGGTGAATATTTTCAAAATAACTCTACTTATATCCACAAATATAAACAAAAATTGACCCCCAAACACTCTTCAACAACTCATAACTTTGATTCATGAGATAAAATATGTAGAAAAAAAAACTATAGGCAGTGATCCACATTCTAAGGAACTTCAACAATTTATATACACGTAAAACTTGAATACAAAAACTCTTAGTTGATAGTTAAAACTCCGAACTAATAGACCAATAAAAACTACGCGAACAAAATATTCAGCTCATATAGAAGCAAGTATCTTCCATTTCATTTTTTCACAGTGAGAAAATCAATAGCATAAGACTATCAAACAAAAATCTCAGCTTATGCTTAAACTCTATCGTACTAGAAAACAATTAACATGTCAGTGATATAAGTAAAAAATATTTGTAAAATCGCTAATCTATGCAGAGCAAGATATTTATTAAAATAAGGGAGGGAGAGAGAGAGAGAGTACCAAGCTGGCCAAAGAAAGAATTGAAGGACAAGGAATACATGCAGCTCTGGATGTATGGGTATAAATAACAGAAGGGGAAGAAAACTTTAGCTCGTTGAATGCATTAAAATGCTGAAAATTTGAAAATATTCTTTATTTTCTGTAGGGCTGCCCTTCTGTCAATTTCCCTTCTCCCTATTTCTGTCGTTTTTCCTACATAAAATTTGATTTATCACCTTCCTCACAATTGTTATACTAGTATTTTATCGACTGTAATTATTTTATAATGAAGCCATCATGCATTCTGTCTTTTTCATTCAATTTTGTATGTTTTCCTTTTTGTCAAAACTTATTAGAATTTTCAAATTTATTTATAATCAGTTTGCTACGAGCTCAAAGATAGGACTTCTTTCTGTCGTGCTATTAATCTTTTTTTTTTTTTCTGTAGATCATCGGCCTATATTATTGTGTTCATGCATATTATGATTACATATCCTTGAAAGAACAATAAAAATTTATTTTTTTTGAAATAAAATTATTGTAATATCGCATTATATATATATATATATATATATATATATATATATATATATATATATATATATATATATATATATATATATATATATATATATATATATATATATATATATATATATATATATATATATATATATATAGAAAAATAATGTAGCAAGAGAGAGCAAATTGAGCAAGAATGTGCTTAAAATTTATTAAATTTATTTTAAAATAAATATAACATATGCTTAAATAACTAATCAAAATTTACATTATAATTGTCCAAAAATAAATTTAAGAGCTTGGCAACCTATAATGATAATCTTGGGCTTCATTTGAAATAACTTTCTTACTGCTTTTTACAACAGCTTTTTTAAAACAAGAATTTTTAGAACTAGAAATTATTGCATTGAAAAGTTGTTTTAAAAAGCACTAAAAAGTCATCCCAAATAAAGCCTTAATTAGAAGAAGGGTGATCAAAAGGCATAAATATGAGTATTATTTGATCACCATGAAAAAAAATTTATTACCATATGCTGAAAATATGTATAATATTTTTAAAGATAAAATAAAAATACTTATAGGTATTTATATTAAATATAAAAGATTTATGACAGCAATATAAAACTTATGAAAATAATTTATTTTTATAAATATATATGATAACAATGCTATGTGTCTCAATTTAAAATAAAAAATCAGATAAAAATGCATATCACGTACATCACATACATTTTTTAAGCTCTCCGACCCTCAGCTCATCCTCCAAGAATATGGCTTGTTCAACTCTCTCAGCAGCTCAGTGAGCATGCAGTGACATCTTCAAAATCTAAAATTTAATAAATCTGCAGGCAGGCAATTAACGCCTACTTGTCAGTATGTGGTGTGAAGAACGATAACTGGAACAAAAGAATATTCACACATTTGTGTATTATATTTTACGTATAATATTTATAAATACAAGGTGATCTATGAAGGAAAGGAAGCTTCGTGTCTGGGATGAACGGCAACTTAGCGCATAGAGAGAAAATTGAAAAAAAAAAAAGTTTTGTTTGATTTTCTCAAGATGAAGATCAGGGAGATGGAGAAATTATTAATTTTGTGTGTAGTCCGGACGGAAAGAACCAAGTGTACACACTAGTTATGTATAAATATGTACATAGTGTATTTGTGCGCTCATATATCCGGACGATTCTTCCTGTTTGGACTTTGCACAGAATAATTTCTTAGGGAGATGACATCAATCATGACACAAAGTCTTTTGAGTTGGTGATGATACAGAGGGTTGGTAAGGGCAACAACAAGTTGATCGTCAGAGGGCGTATGAGAGAGGCGAATATTTGCATTTTGTAACTATTCTTGAATAAAATAAAGTAAATGAAAATTTAGTTAGCACATAAGAACGTTGCATCGATGTTATCACAATAGATTGTGGGTGTGGTGTCTAAAGAGATTCTAATCACAAGAAGTGAAAATTGAGTCCAAGTACTGACTTCAATGATAATGGATGCAATTATGCTATATTATGGATGAGCAAGTAACAACAAGTGATTGAATGACATTGACATGTTTCAACAAGTGATTGACACTTGGTGCCATCAATGGGAGAAATGCCATCAAGAATGATACGCATATTGTGGCTCTCAATTTATTTCAAACTGGGAAGCAAATCAAATGCAACTGCAACTTTGAGTCAAATATGTTGTAAAGTAGGCCATTCCATAATCTACAATACACCTACACCTCTCATAATCTTCTTTCAATTTAATATTTGACTATTGATAATACTTGTTTTATCTCCTTTTATGCTAATGGTTTTTATATTAAGGATAGGATAATAAATCAAACTAACCTCAAAGGCCATATACATAATGACCTATATCTCGTTCACTCCCATCAATCTCTCTCTTGCGACACAGCTTTGCTATCGTAGTTGTCCCCTGCAATTCTATGGCACCGTCAACTCAACACCATAATCTCTACCATTTCTATTATCACAAAGTTATGAAAAATTTTATGAATTCCACTTATTCATACATTTTATGATTTCTGTAGCTCTATAAAGAGCATAAAATGCCCTTTATTGTCTCAATCTCCCACAAGTACTACAAACCCTTAGAGCTCATCCATTTTAGTTTATGGGGACCTTCTCTAATCATTTCTATTCAAGGGTGCAAAAATTACATCTCATGCATACTCTGTTTTTTTTTTTTTTTTAAATATTGTGCTAAAAAAATATTGTAAAAAGTAATAAAAAAAAGTCATATTAAATGAAACATTTAAATAATATTGATCAACAGTCAACAAAATTATATTTCGCTTGCTCACCATGTAATTTATTTTTAAATAATATAATTTAAACTAATTGCGTGTTAAATTTATGCCATCAAATTAAAAATAAAATAAAATAATATTTCTCGTAAGCAATCAAACGAAAGATTGTGATGATGGGCCCACAATGGTAGTTAACCAAAGCTTCTTGTTATGTGTTCTCATAAGAGGACTAAAACGTAGGATTTCAGGCTCATCGTCAGCACCCATCATTGTTGCTTCTATAATATAGTGATGTAGTTATAGAAGCAAGAAAAATAAAATTATTTTGTATTAGTATTAATTATTATAATTATGCTTATATTTAGTGGTATAATTAAGTCAAAATCGATTCGTGAGCCAGTTCAAAATTTACCCATTAACTAGCTAATGAACTGAGCTTATCGAGCCATAAGTTCGAATTCCAATTAACTTAACTTTGAGCAAATATATAATACGAGCTTGACATAGAGCATGGCCCGGCTCGACTCGTTAACTCATTGAGCTTGCTTGATTAATATTAATTAATACACTGACATTTATATTAGCCTAATTAATTTTTTTTCATATTCAAAATAAGAAATTGAGCTACAAAATAAATCAACCTTGTTGTGGGCTGGAAAATATGTGGCGGTAGAGTTAGATTTTCATGTCTTAGTGTTGTACGGATATCTAGTACACAAACAAAAGAAAAATGAAATACTGGAATTTTTATGTGGAAACTCAGGAAAATGGTACAACCACGAGGTCATGTCCAGTTGAAATGATTCAACTAGTGTTTGAGTAAATTACAAGTGTTGGATTCATCCTTTAATGAGGATGATCAGATTACAATAATCAACCATCGGGTTGAAATCTGAAAGTCAGACGGAAGTCCAGAGTCAATCTGTGACCCGATAGAAATCAAGCGTTAGTTGGCCGTAGGGCGGAAGTTCAGAGTTCGTTAGTGGCCGGGCAAAAACTCGGTGTTAGTTGGCGGTTGGGCGGCAGTCCGGCTTTAATGGGTGGCTGGGTGGAAGTTCGGCAGTGGTCGAGGTGGAGTCTGGTGACAAGAGAATTCAAATTTCTCTTCTTCCTTCTCTTCATTGCTTGAGTCCCCTTTCATGAGAAATGAGGGGTCTATTTATAGTTTTATGAGAGTGGCATGATCATTAAATATGAGGAAGATCTAGTGTAAATTGGGAGTGGTTTGAATGGACGGTCGATATTGATTCCCTTGATCGTGGACCGTTTACTAGGCATTTGAATGTCTTAATGATATCAGAATTTGACGATCTTAGGCTCGTTGGAATCTTCTCGTCAAGCTGCTCGATTCGACTATAAGCATGTCATGTTTGAAAACTGTTTGGTAATTCAAATTATAGTTTGAACCTTCCAAATGTGATTCAGGTCTTTGATTTGGACTCATTTGGGCTTGGATTGAGTCGAATTTGGTATCGTTGGGTTCAAATTTTTTAGACGTTCTGTTCGACTATAAGTTTGCTGAAATCAGAGTTCAGATGGTCTTGGATTTAATTTTTAAAGTTTTCGACTTGATTTTACCTCGAGATTCATGCTCGATCAAGATTATTATTTGTTGATATATCAAACCTCAATCTTTTTTATCGAGCCAAAGCATTTTGGTGATGCTCAAACCTCATTTTCTCCGCTCGAATCGAGCTCAAGCTCAGCAAATGAGCTCATGGTAAATGAGTTTGACTCAATTAAACAAGAACTTGACATGACTCGCTCAACTCGTTTACACTCCTACTTAAACTAGATAGGCATATCCAAGGCTGAGCACTCATCAATTGGGAATTACTAGATAAAACTATGCTTTCATTGGCTAATTAATTGGAGCTCTGATGTCATTTGATCCTGCAATTTTTGTTTTCTTTTTGGATAAATATGTAATTAATTAAAATAAACGACTATTGGCAAATGGTGTCAGAGAAGACTGAGTACGAATGCGATCAAAATATTCAAGATTGAGTTGAATATAAATTTGTGCATGAGTTGTCAAATTTTTTATAGCCATTAGATCAGCAGATAAAGCCCGGTGAGATATATTTCAGAATTACGCAAATATAAAATAAGGGATGTCAACCAAGGGGTTGCAAAATTTTACTGTTGTTTTTACTTTTATAATCCATTTTGCAGTTAAATTTTAATTGTTGTGCCAATTCAAAGATTTGAAGGGGCAATCTGGTAATGCCATAGTTAGGATGTTAAGGCTTTATTTTGGATCAATTTTTTAATTTTTAAATTCTATTTATTTAGTATGTTCTTTCTTTTTTTATTTTATATTAAAAATAAATCAAATTAAAATATTTTTTATATTTTAAACATAAAAATCACTATCCGTCAACTACCATGTCTTCAACGACAACATCTAGCATTATTGTTTTGTCGCATGTCTTCATTACCCAATCAATGGAACTTTTATTTGGTCCGGTGAACGTACATAGAGCTACATTCGGCCGGCACTAAGATCGCAGGCACAAAATGAGAAATACCGAGCAATACCAATAATAACGAGAAATATCATTATGTGAAGACAAAATACCGAGTAATACCGAGCAATACCGAGTAATACCAAAAAATACCGAGTTTTTTCTAGAAAAACTCGATATTTTTTGATAATACTCAGTATTGCTCGGTATTACTAGGTATTGGTCTTCCCAGAGTGGTATTCCTCGTTATTAACAAACAATACCTAGCAATACCGTCCAAATACCGAGCAAAAATTGAGTAACAATCCTTTGACCGAACGTAGATCTACGTCCGATCAGAGGACGTAATAAAAGCTCCTATCAATGGCCATTATTATCACATCATAAATTAACTTATTTAATATTCAATTAAAATAAAATTAACATACTTTTAAGAATATATATATATATATATATAATATTTTTAAAAAATTGAAGCCGCCCCTAAAAATTTTGAGAAAGAGAAACAAAGAGTGGGGATATATATGATAATCCAAGAAAAAGTTGAATCATTAATCATATAAAGTGAATTCTCCAAGTAGCTTTTTTTCCCGAGCTCTGCTAGGGTTGCGGGGAGCGTGGCTCCGGGCGTCTTCCCTTGTCTGGTGGGGGCTTTCTCTACGGCGGTCTCTCGTTTTAAGGGGAGTTTTCTTCTTCTCTGTTTCTTCTTTCTTGTTTGGTAACGTTATTTTGGTTTTTGTTTCGTCTTTGCCTGCGGTGCCGGCATGGGGGCTGTTAAGTTGAGGGACCCCAGTTTTTTTGGGGGTTGTCTCATTCTCGGTCATTTCTTGAAGCTCTTGCTGGGCCTAAGTCTTCTTTTCCGGATTTGCATACTTCCACGTTTCGTGGCTTACCGTCGTTATGGGTTTCTGATCAGGAAATTCAGGAGCTTGCTGCCCCCTTCCAGTTTTCTTTAGTGGGTTTTTTTCCGTCTAAAAGGCCTTCTCTCGAATCTATACGTACATTTTTTTCAATCTGAAGTTGAAAAATGAAGTCTCTGTTACGATTTTAGATCCTTCTCACATTCTGATCAAGCTATCAAATGATTTAGACTATTGTAGGGTGTTTTGTTACCGTTCCTACCTTGTGTTCAACTGCTTTATGAAACTGACGAAGTGGTCGCCTACTTTGGACATTTGTGTTGAATCGTCGGTGATACCTATCTGAATTTCGTTTCCTCGTCTTCGTCCCCATTTCTTTTCGCCTCTGATTCTTTTTGGTCTTGGCGGATTGTTTGGGAAACCTTTGAAAATTGACGAAGCTACTGCTGTAGGATCCCGACCATCTATTGCCCGTGTGCTTGTTGAACTGGATATAACGAAATCCTATCCTAAGCAAGTTTGGCTAGGTTCGGAATCTCTAGGTTACACACAAGATGTGATTTTTTACGAATTCCCTCAATTCTGTGCCGGCTGTAAATGTATTGGTCACTCGCTCGGCAATTGTCGTCCTTCTGCACCTATCATTCAAAACTCGTCCCTTCCCCCTTTAGCTAATTTAGAGGTGGGAAAGGTCGATCAGGTTGTTACTCATACTGCCGTGGAGTGCGAGAAGGGAAACACTAATTTTCTTCCTGAAAATTCCCATGAGGATGTGCCTCCTTATTCTACCCCTGTTCGTGAGGGAGTTTCTGGTTCTTTGAAGGATGTGAATGGTGAATTTGTGAATGGTGAGGTGTATCCTATTGTGGATGATTGTCTTAATATTAATGCCGAGCTGGATCCTTTTGGTCTCCTAGAAAATCCTACTAATAAGGAAGATAATGTTTCAGTTAATTTACTCCAGGGTGTTTTGAATGAACCTTTGGTTGCTATGGTGGCTAATGGAGAATTAGGTGTTGGCGGAACGAATTCTGAATCCATTACGGTTGCTTTATCTCCTAATGCTATACCTTTCTTTCCTCCTGCTATAGCGTCTGTTAGCAATGTAACTATGCAGACTGTCTCTAGCGACAATCTGAATTTCTCGGAAGGTGGTGATGCTACGGCGTCTGTTGCTTTGGCTCCTATTGTGCTTGAGGCTGAGCCTCCTAAGTCTGATATCAGAGATGTGGGTATTTCGATTTCCAGCAAATTAATTGAGGTTCCAGTGAATTTGATTGATACGCAAGCTATGGCTAATTGTTTGGGTGAGTCTTCTGGTTTGGATATTAGGAACCATCTTAATTGGCTTAATGTTTCTTCGGATGGTGATTCTGAAAATGAATTGTCTGAAGGTGGTTTGGCTTGTCCAGATGCATGTGGGGTTTCTGACCCTGGGAATGATTTTTCTCTAGTTCGTGCTAGAACTACGTTCAATGTTGGCCCTCGAGGTAGATTTTGGGGGAGAGTCCGACGTAAACGATGATTGTTTGTTTCGCATTGTTGATCTTACAATATGCTCTCCTCGGGTTGTTTTTCTTTTTGGTTGTTCGATTTGATGTTGTGCTGGGGCAAGGGCAATGATGTGGTCGGGGCTCGCGTCCCTGGAGTTTTGCTGGTGGCAACCTTTGGTGTAGCTTTTTGGGTTGGTTATTGGATGTATTTCTCACCTTATTGGACGGTCCGTGCGAGGCTTCAGGGACGCTGGAAGTCTCTTCCGTTTACTGAGCTCGTGTTTTGCCTGTATTTTTCTTTTTTTTTTCAGCTCACCGTCTTGTATCATTGTAACCATTTTGTTTTGATTAATATATGGTTTCTTTATAAATAAATAAAAAAGTGAGTTCTCAAAAGTTAATCAAGAGTATCATAATGAATTAATATTTAATTATGATATATAATAATATGTATTGTTATAATTGAATGAATATAATGAAATAAAAAATATTTAAAACAATTTTTACAATAAAATTAATATTTATAATTAATTAATAGTTAATATATAAAATCATGTGATAAATTTAATGAATTTAATTGAAACTTAAGATTTAAATAAGTGTGCTAGGATAAACTAGAGCTAATTAATGAATATTTAATAGTATAGATATTAATTAATTAATTAATTAATAATATAATTAACTAATTAATTATAACAGGTATGAATTAAGCATATGCAGTAAATATTTCATTAATTAATTATGGTTTATTGGTTATTTCTGTTTTGGTGGGATGGTCTTATTTTGTTGGTTATTTCTTATGGTTTATTGGCGGGCATCAGTTGGTCTTAAGAGGATTCTCTTTGCCTTTTTTAGTTATGTGGTTTGTTGAGTTGTATGGCCCCTCTGTTGCGGGGGTTTTGTTGTTGGTGGTCGTTCTTAGTTTTTTTTCCTGCGGATTTTTTCCTCCTGGTTGATATGATTGATCTTCGAGTGGTTGCTGGTTGCTACTCCCTTGACTGTAGGGTTGCAAACAAATCGAGCCGAGCCGAGTATGTGAGTATTCATGTTTGTGTTCATTTAATATTAGCTTATTCAAGTTTGGTTCATGTTTGTTCGAGCTTTATTGTTTGTGTTCATGTTTGGTTCATTTAAATTAATGGAGTGTTCATGTTCGGTTTATGTTCAGTTCATGTTCGTTCGTTTATTGCTTATCGAGCTTTAAACAAACAAACATGAACGAGCTATAAACGAGCTTTATCGAGCTTCATAACAAACAATTACATCGAGCATGTTCGCGAACATATCTAACGAATTTTTTTTAACTATCAAACAAATACGTTCATGAAATATCTATGAACAAACACATTTATAATAAAAGCAATTGTCTATGAACATAAAAGTAGAATTAATAAAGACAATAATTTATAAATAAATAGCCATATCGAGCTTCTTATCGAGCTTAATGTCGAGTTTGTTCACAAACTTCAAATGATGTTGTTCGCGAACATAAATGAGCCGAACGCAATAGTGTTCAAGCTTGTTTATTTAATAACCGAGTATTTAAAATATTGTTCAAGTTTGTTTGTTTAGTTAATTAAACGATTACGAACGAGCTTTAATCGAACCGAACATCAAGTAGCTCATCGAACGTTTTGTTCGCTTGTAGCCCTACTTGACTGGGTGTGCTTTTTAGGCTGTTATGATTTGCCATTTTATTTTTATTTATTGTTTATGTGTAGTAGGTAGAACCAGTGGCTCTTAGGTTTTATTTCAAAAGGTGTATTTTTAGAGATCTGTTGGTTCTTTAAGGACATGTAATTTTCTATTTAATTAAACAAAAATAAATAAATAAATTTCTACAAGACGGGTAAATTTGTAAGCCCATAAGACCTAAAATCTTAATAGAAGCTTATGATAGATCATCAGCTTATGGCAATAATTAAACATTAACAATAATTAAACGGTAACATCAATCAATGTGATTACAGCGAGCAAATCTAATCTTGATACTCTTAAAGGACACATCATTGTCTGGAATATTACAGCTATATATAAATTTATCTGATTTGATTTATATATATATATATATATATATTAAAAATAGTTATAACTTTTGAAACGTTCATTTGCTCGTGTTCATACACGAGCGATTATTACGTATGGAGTCCGGATCGAAATTGTGTCCAATTTTTCTAAGTGTTTGCAGTAAAAGCACAGTAAAAATAAAGTGGTGAACAGTAACTACCCTTTTAGTATGCTTTTATTGCAGACACTCATAAAAATTGAACGGTTCTTCGATTCAGACTCCGTATGTAATAATCTCTCCCCAAACCCAATCCGCCCAAAACGGAGAAGAGATGAACGAGACACTATTTATTAAAATAGAGAAATATGTGCTCGCACAAAGCATTTATTCTTTTTTATTTCTCTTGTAATAATTAAATGACAGAGAATGAAGCCAGATCATCTTTTTTGTCTCTATATTTGTTTGGTCAATTGCAGGGTACAGAAACGTATGAAGTAAAAGTTGAAGTTGTAGGAGCATGTGAACTTAGCCCCTGAACTAGACTAAGTCAACTTAATTTATGAGCTGGTTTGGAATTGACTTGATAAATAATTTTTGAGTCGAATTTGATGAGTTAACAGGTCAAATTCGTGCCAGCTATAACTCAACTCGTAAACTTGTTGGTCTTCTGAATTTAAAATAGTATTATGTAGTAGCACTAGCATGTAAGACTTTAAGTTGGTGCGTAAACAAGTCGAGTATTTGCCTAATCGAGCTAAGTTGATTTAATTTTTACTTAGCTCAAGCTCGACTCGTTAAAAAAATTATAGGCTCAAGCTCATTTGGAAAGCTGGAGCTTGGCTTTGTTGTTGATCTCGATTCCTATGTTTTAAATTAATTTTTTTTAACATAGAATTAATTTGATAAGAATAAAATATATTATGTAATGCTAATTTAAAATAGTTTTAAATATATTTTAAGTTTATCAAGTGGCTCAAAGAGTTTATGAGCCTAGCGAGCTTGTGCTTGAACTCGTGGCCCATTAAGCTTCACTCGTGAGCTCGTTAACGAGTCGAACTCAAGCCGAAACGGCTTACTTACATGAGCCCAACCAAAAATCTATTTGATTTTTTATAAATTATATATTTATTAAATATTGGAAATAATACAATTTTAAATTTTCTTGAGAAAAAAAACTAATCTAATTAGCATTTTCTTAAGAAATGCTAACTAGATTAACATTTTTGCAAATTTTTTATTGTTTTTACAATTAAGCTCTGTTCACTTAATTACTTTTTAATCAAGCTACTTTTTAAAATTCTACCTACAAATGGTGCATCTGAAATATGAGAAAATTTCAATTATAGTTTTTATATAAATTAAAATTATTTTTGAAATATTAATTAGGAGAAAATCTCTCTATATAAAGTCTTACATACTCTTTACGTCACATGCAACTAGGGGACTAATTGAGCCGACTAGGTTTGCAAGCTAACTCGAACTCTATTCGTTAACAAGCTCATGAGTCGAGTTTATTAAGTCACTAGTTCAAGCTCAAGCCTGTACTTGAGCTCATATATTTATATAAGCTTGAGCTAGAGCATAGCTAGGCTTCGCTTGTAAGTTTGTTGATCCGCCCATTTAAATTAAAATATATTTCAAAATTAATTTTAAAAAATAATAAAATTTCTTCGAATACTTTTTTATTTATTTCTCGAGTCAATTTTGAGCTTTCCTAATGAGCTCGAGTCTAATAATTTTTGAACAAACCGTATTCGAGCTCAATAAGAATTAAACAAGTTTAGCAAGATAAGGCGTATACTTAACTCAACTCAACTTATTTACACCCTTAAGAGAGATTATTCAAGTGCGGTTTCCGAACGTGTCCGTAGGCCAATCCGGACGCGCCACATCATCCAATGCACTGCGCATTGGGTGATTTGGCATGTCCGCATTGACCTCCAAATTCGTCCAGACACCACCTAATAATGTATATTGGGTAGTATATACATGCTCTTTATGCATAAAGCTATAATAAAATCAACCTAAAGCTATAAAATAAAGGGATACAAAGTGTAAATATTTATCCCCTTCCATGTTTCATTGAATTACTAAATGATGTTTCCATTTTGCTTTAATTAAGCAAATGAGTGAATGACAGGTAATAAAGATATGTTACTTAATTATCAATCTGTTTAACTTAATAGCAGAATACAGATCTATTTGAAGTGAAAGAAATTATAAACCTTTACAATGTGCTCCACAGCTAATTCCAGTTTAATCATTTTTCATTAAATTATTCTTTTCTATTTGAAATAATTTCTTGCTGCTTTCTAAACTAGTTTTTTAAAAAATTTCTTAAATTAAAAATTTTGGTACTTAAAAAACTGCTTTAAAAAATAGTAAAAAAAAATATTCCAAACAAAACCTAACATAATTTTAAAAATAACTTTTTAAAGACAAAAGTTTGAAAAAGAAATCCTAAACAAATAATATTTTTCACATACCGCTTTCATACTACGAAAAAAGAAAAAAAAAAAAAAACTATTCCAAAAAAACCTTAGTAATATCTAAAATCATTTATGAGAAGTAATTAGTTTTTTTAATTTAATTACGAGCCTTTGTATAACTCCGTAGATTTCTAATGATGGAAAGATGAGCGAACGGTGCGGCTCATTTTTATAGAAGTAGATAAATGTGGAGATAATTAACCAATTAATACACACAATCTTGTACATATTTGTAATCATACTATTATTAAAAAAAACATTTTGTTATGCTTTTATTTTTTTTATTATGATGATTTAAATCTCTTTCATTTTCATCAGCTGTGAGAACATGCATGCTCTTGACCTCTATTATATTTTGTTTATTTAAGAATTGTAATTCCTTTTGAGATAGAAAATTTAAGTTTTGTTTGAAAAACTTCTTTAAGAAATAGTCAGAAAGCAGCCCCAAATAAAATCTTAAGTTTCGCTTGGGACAACTTTTTTATTGATTTCTAAAACAACTTTTTAGTACAAAAATTTCAAGAATTAGAAATATTTGCACTAAAAAGATATTTTAAAAGGTAGCAAAAAAGCCATCCCAAACAAAACCTTAGACTTCGTTTAGGACGGCTTTTTTACTGCTTTCTAAAATGGAGTTTTAATAAAAAAATAAAAAAATTTGTACTAAAACAAAAAGCAATAAAAAAGCCATCCCAAACGAAGCCTTAGTCTCTTAATCACTCATTGAGGGCTAAGGGAACAACCCAATTTCGACTCGAGCCATTTATATAACTGGAGTAATACCTATAATCCTTGGAGAAGATAACACGGAAGCATCTCGCCAATTGAACCATGAGAAACCTCAATTACAAGAGGTCAATTTGACAACCATGCTCAGGATGAGACTAGTTGATGCCACCCTAATTACCATTAGGCTTAGGCATTCTTTGTTTGAAAGTAAAATGAGTGTCAAATATTGCAAATGGGGTTTTAAATATATTTGTGCGTGGTTGGATAGAATAATGCAAAGTAAAATAAATATGATGTAAACTATTTTAACTTATTTTTGAAATAAACTAAACACGCACAATTTTGAATGAGAACCATTTACACTATAAGTAAGCTTGCTCAACCACCACTACCGCTACCACTGCCTCCATCGACCGTCACAAATGCTGCAGACCATCGCAATCATCCACCATCATTGCCCACCACCACTACTGCCAATCACAACCACTCGCCGCTTGCCACCACCACTATAGTCAGCTAGCGGCCGCCATCATCTTTGAACTTTATCACCATGAACACCAAGTCTTTAAAAATTTTTTGAACATTTATGCTACAATTTTACAACTTTTCTGCTACTTTTTACAATAACTTTTTAATAAAAAAATTTTTGAACTTAAATTGTGTTGAAAATTACTTTAAAAACAATAAGAAAACTATACCAAATAAAACATAATCTAACCGTATCCTCCATGACAAATGATTACTAGAATACAAATAAAAATGATCAATCTGAAAATTATTGAATTAAATCAAATGGAACAAGTAAAATATATAAATAATCAATCAAAACATACAAGAAGGCATACTTTTTTGCTATTAAAATGAGGTTTACAATGTAAGCCAGCATAATTGTGAATCGGAAGGGGCCGCTGAAGCAATAGCAGTGGTAAAAGCATATAACGGAATATATGGCTGCAAGACTCAATTAAAAAATCCGTATAATTATAATATAAATGAATGTTTATTTGAAATTACAAAATACAACAAAATAGAAAGGAATCGTACCATCAATTGTCATTGGTTTTTCTACTGCGATCATGAATTATAATTACAATACAAATGAATATTTATTTGAAAATACAAAAAACATAATAATAATACAAAGGAATCGTATCACCAATTTTCTTTGGGTTTTCTCCTGCAATCGTGAATTAGATATATAGAAGAAAGATAAAGACCAGAATACTCTTTCCTCCAATTACTAAAATGCACAGATCAGTTCCTAACGTTTTGTTAATTAATTTTAATCTAATCACCACTGATTAAGTGATAAGATGAAGTTTGCCTTTCTCCTTTAATAAGGAGGTCTGGGCTTCAAGTGCTCTAAAAAAAAAATTTAATCCAGTCCAGAAACTGGAAATGTACATAAGCAGATCTAGCTTGTTACAAGTATGCGCAAGTGACTAAACTAACTAATAAATTTCTGTTATTCTGTACAAAAGCTATGGAAAAATGATTAGTTGGGATGAAAATAAAAGTCATGGCAACATTGCCTGCAGAGCTGAGCAGACTAAAAAGATGGCGTGCATATCTAATTCCGGTATCGCCTTTGATCGACCACATCAATCTTTATAAACTCCGTGCATGAAGCAATTGGCTGCAACAAAATGGCGAAAAGTCCGATTAAATCAGTGAGGCGTAGAGCCCACAACTCATGCTAAAGTTAAAACATCAAGAATTAAAGAAGTACTGAAGGACACAATCAAATGAAGATGAATGAAGAAACCAAAAAAATACAATCACAAGCTAAACTTTTAGAGAGCATCAAATATTTCTTTTCATATATACCAAGATAAGATAAAGATATCCATTTTGACCGAGTTTTCCCTCTCTATTCCTCTTCTTCCTATTAGCTTGTCCTTGTGGGATACTTTAACATAATGGAACCATCTCATTATGTAGTGCTTAAAGATGATGGATAATAAGCTTGAATTTATTTGGTAGATGATAGCAGATTTCATATTATAGATGTTATAGATAAATGACTGAATACAATAAATTTATTGGAAATAGGTAGAGGGTAGCAGATAGAAAACTTAATTTGTTACAAAAAAAAAAAACCTTCACATTTAAATAATCTCCCACTTAGCGAAAAAATTTGTTAGGTATTATGTGGTGGTTGATGTTTGGACACTTTTCTATATGACACCTCTATATTATCATTTATGAATTTGCAAAGCCTCAACTTTTCAATGGATACGACTTTTGTGAGCCTATTGACGAGATTTTTTTGCTCATTTCATTTTGACAAGTTGTAGAATATCACTTCAAGTTAGTGTGTAAGAAGTGACACTTGAATTGTATGTTCTTTGTTTGAGACAGAATTGTTAGCAATAAATAATTCTGGAAGTTTCTTTTATTCAAGATAGTACATGTATTAGGTTCTTTAGTTTTGCTTACGTGTACAAGCTGTAACTCTCTATTTAAGACCTATTAGTCTGCACATAGGACATATTGAATACATCTTTATTTTCTGTCTTGTCCTGCTTTTCTCCGACCTGTTGCTTCACAGCCCTATCAGGTTATCAAGAATGACAACATTCTTTACTGGTTATGTTCTAGAGAGCTTCTTAGCCAAACCATCTCTTACTTGTCTTTGATGACAGCTACATATTCAATTTCTATTATAAATAATACAACTATCTTCCATAACTATGACACTCAGGTAATGTTGGTATCACCACAGTAGATGTACCTAATAATACTTCTTTGTGTATCAAGGTCTCCCCTTAGATTCATATTAATATATCCTTGTAGATTCAAATTAACCCTTTTAAACTTTAATAAGTGATTAATTTGCATTACTACTTCACTTGGTATTATTCTTATATTGAGAATCTATTTTTTCTTTAATTACTAGCTCCCACTCAAACGAGTCTTTAACGTGTGCAATTTTTTAATAGCTTTTATGTTCACTTGCATCAATAAATAGCAAAGAATATAGAGCAGAATAAATAATTCTTAAAAAAACTTTTGGAATTCTTTATGATCTCCTGACTTCTGTCATAGTAATGCTGGGTTGAGGCTTTTGATTATTTTCTAATGTCTCTTGTCTTTTATTAAAATTAATTGGCTCTTCTAATTCAGCCATACCAAGTAGTTAAGTCTCCTTTCAATCTTAACCTATTTTTGTACAATTCAATTTCTTTAGAAACAACATTATCGCTTCTAATTCTTTTCTTGTTTTCAACATCCCAAAGTCTATAGTCAGAGTTATCAGTAATATAACCAATAAAGACATTTTAGATTTTGGAGCAAGCTTGTCTTTGTCATCATAATCTATGAGCACATAAGAAAAAATAAATAAATAACTTTCAAATGTGGGAGACAACTTCTTTCAGTTCAAGGCTTCTTCAGAAAGCCCAAAATCACCTGCCATAGATGGTTCTTGATTGATGAGGCGTGGTGACATATTTGCAGCATCAACCCAAATATTTTAGATGTTATGAATTTAGTCTTATACTTATAGCTCTTCCCTTTAAAATTCTATTCATTCTTTCAACTCAACGGGTTGTTCTCTTCATATGAATCCCACTGGCAGCACAGTAATTTTTTAACTATATGAAATCATACTCTTTGATATAGTCTGGTCATCGACATTTAACTCACACTAGTCTCATTTTCAACAAAGATTTTTCATCTTAGATGAACTATATAAAAAAAAATATAAAATCAAACATGTGTACTAAGAGCACATTTGAAGTAATTGTTCAAATTTTAACCCATACTGCAAATAAAGCAGCTTTCTTACAAACTAGAAACCAAGATATTGGATATAATTTTGTAATCAACCAATCCAATGATACATACATACTGCGTCTAGGATTGACATTTACATAGTTCCTAAGGCAAGGATAATAATGGGAATTGATGCACGTTTTATGCACCTCACATTCGATAAAAATAAATAAATGATCAGTTAGCTAGGCTAATTATAAGGATTGCCAAAGTTGTATATCAAAAAATACATATTTGCTTCAGTGGGAAAAGAAAAATTACCAGTCAGAGAGTTGCTCAGAAGTAACGCTTGGCCGAGTTGCAACTATGGTATCCACCAAAATCATATAACTATCACATTGTCCTGCTAAAGCCTCTTGCAACACAAAAAAAAACTATTAGTATAAAAGCATTTTTCTCATTCTTTAAATGTCCGCATTAAAATCCTAAATTAAAAATAGAGACACACAAACACATCAACAAAAATAAAATAATGAGAAAATAATAAATAGCCAGAAAAAGAGATAAACCTGTAGCATATTTATTCATTCCTCCTGCGCATACCTTGCATACACCATTTTTAAAACTCTCCCTAGCTTCCTACACCTTGATTTCTAATCCTGATCTTAATTTTGGTTCCCTTGCTAATCTGCAAGGAATCACTTGCGCTTTTCGTAGGATTTGGAGCATGTACATCACTTTCTTCCAAATTGTTCAAGTCCCTTGACTTGCATAGCTTTCTGTTATCTAGCGACTCACTAGCAGAAGTTCTTGATTCATCCTCTTGCATTCGAGCAACCATTTTAACCATTTGTTTTCTCTCCTTCTTCAGACGTTTCTGCTCCAAATACTCAGGATCTTCAAATCGGTGTTTGTCCCCACCATCTTTATCCCCATGTTTTTTCCTACTGCCCTTGTCCTTCTTTTCTTTCTTTCTTTTTTTCTTTCCTTCGAGATAATCTGTGAATGCAGGTACGTCTTCAGGCTTTGATATGGCCACATTTTGATCACCACTGATTCTCTGAATGAACATACCCTCATCTTTTCTACTCGATGATGGAGACAAGCCTTCTCCACGAGTATTACTTGTATTAGCAGTACACTGCAAGTCCTTGCCAGCTTCATCTTTGTTTGCTAATTTTCTGGAAACAATGCTGGCAGTCACCCGGGATTCTTGGTCACAAGAAGAGCTTACTTCCTCAATATTTTGATTACTGGTACATGGTACATCGAAAGCTCCCTTCATGGGGGGTGCATCTACAGACACAGAACTGCTGTGCCCCAACTCAGTTTCATTTAGCGCTCCTCGAGATTTCCCTGGTAATTGATCAATACCATCTGCTTTACTAGATGATGCAGGCTGTTTGACTCTAATCTTTAAAATATTCATCCTCCCCTCACTGCGATTAGAAACTGTATCACCGTCCTTGGTTGCTCCTGGAACGGATGGTGCATCAACCGAATTGTTTGGAGTATCAGTAAGCATTTCCTGAGTCCTTGTGATCTTCAACTTAAACGATGCAGACCTAGCTGGTTGCTCACCATTTGATTCCATAGCTGCTACCTGATTTATTTTGACCTTTGTAAAGCCATAAAGTGTTGGTGCCCTGATGGAAGGAAAAAATAACGGAACTGTCATACACTTAAAATAATAAATAAGCATAGCACAAAGAAAAAATTGCTATAAAATAGAGTAAAATATCTTTCCTGTAACTACCTGAATAAATAGACATCACAAATAAAACAGCATTGCAAAGAACTCAGCAAACAGCTTGAAGTCATGACAAAATCTACAAGAGACTAACAAGATATATTTTCAATAGCCATCCAATCCTAGCACAAGAGATTAGAATAACTGAGCGCTTCCTCTTGTTTCTGGATTGAGGACTGGTGTTTACATGAGTGTGATTTGTGTTTTGGCATTCAACCTTCTCAAAGAGAGAGAAAGAGAGAATTTCAATGAATTATTTAAACACAACTCTGCTTTGTTTCTTAAGAAAGGCATCCATTTGTAAGGATACATGCAAACATAAATATCGAAACATGGTACAGTTGGTCCTTCAGTTTTTTCTTTTTGTTTAATCAGTTTATTTCCTTATTCAAGTTGAAAGCTATGAATCACAGGGCTACAATGCGGTGCATCACGTTCCTTAAAAGACTACATAAAATTGAATTAGTGGTCTTACAGGTTTCTTTAGATCGTTACTAATAAGATTATTGTGAAGACTAAAGATCAATTTAGGGCAGTAGCAACTATTTATAGAAGTAGTTTTGGAATTGCTATGGAAAAATGGTTCCCTTTTTAAGGCATTTGTGGTTATATCATACATATCTTTTACCATTTAAGAAGTCGGATATGAGCTTTTTACAACTACAACACTCTATGCTATTACAACTTCTGATTAAAAGAATTTCTGAAAAAACAACTAGGAAATTAAAGCCAAATAAAACTATGCAGCATTCTAAAAAACAAATGAGTGAAAAACTACACCAAATGGACCCAAAAATGAATCCAAAGATATTAGGTTGATTGGTTGATCTAATGTAATTAAGTTAACCGCAGTAAACTCTTTGGAGCATATGATGTTACGGAGAAATGATTTTAGTGTTAGGTGTCTACTTATAGGGGTATCAATTTCGGGTCACGGGTCGGGTTCGGGTCGAACCCGGAACTGACCCGGGTTCAAACGGGTCGACCCTAACCCGACCTGGGTAGACAAACGGATCGGAAATCCGAACCCGGACCCGACCTGGCGGGTTGCCGGGTTGACCCGACCCGACCCGATTTTGGATTCTGCCGGCGCCGGAACGACGGCAGGCGGACGGCGAGGGCGGAGGCGGTGGCGAGCGGGGCGGACGCGAGCGCAGCCGCGTGCGCGGGCAGCACGGCGGGCAGCGCGTGCTGGCAGCGGGTGGGCAGCGGGCAGAGGCGGGATTTGAAATTTTTTGAATTAAACGGGTTCGCGGGTTGACCAGGCAACCCGTCGGGTCAACCCGAACCGGACCCGTTTTTTAAACGAGTCAATTTCTAGAACCCGACCCCGACCCGTTTTGAAATCGGGTCGGGTTCAACCCGGATTTTCCGGGTCAGGTCCGGGTTGGGTTTTCGTGTCGTGTCAAATATTGACACCCCTATCTACTTATACATACCTAAAAGATACAAAAGGAAAGTAATATCAATAGAAGTCATTTTTTAAGAATATCTTATTAGGATGATATGCTATTACATCCTCATAATTAGGAATATTAATCTCATTTGTTATATATATATATATATATATATATATATATATAACAATTCTCTCCCTTAAATTGGAGCATAAATGTCTTCTAGCTCTAACTTGTTTTATGAAAAAATAAGACGATAGATCATCCAGAACCCTAGTAAGGATATGTCACATGTTCCAAAAAAGAAATAAAGGTAAAAATCTTCTTGCAAAGCATAACCTCATGTATGAAATGACAGTTAACTACAACATGTTTGTACATGAAAATCATGTTGGCCCCTACTAGGCAGCCAAAGAGGAAATAGACAAAATGAAATAAAAAAAGGGAGCTCAAAATCATTACCTGTGGCAAAATCTCACCCAAATCGCTGCTCTGGCCGCTACAGTCCCGTCGCCCATTCCTCTGCTCTGCAAACGGCGTTGAACTGTCGCTTCGTCACGATCTCCCGCTCATCTCGATCGCGTCTTTAAAATGAGACGGAATCCCCCTCATTTGGTTGCTCTTCACACGCTAAAATCCCGCAGCTCTCCCGATCTCTACTTCCCTCCCACGACACTCTCTGCTTTCCCGATCCAAACTCCTCCCACGCGAACATCTCCCTCTCCAAGCCGCTCGTTCCTCTGCCCTAACCCGACGCCAGCTCCGGCCGAACCTCTTCCTCCCTCCTCCGATCAAATCCCGCTACCTCAATCTCTTACTTTCCGATCCCAAGCAAGCCTCCGTCGACTTCCCCCCATCCCGATCCTCTCGATTCATTCGGTCAGAGAGAGAGAGAGAGAGAGAGAGAGAGAGAGAGAGAGAGAGAGAGAGAGAGAGAGAGAGAGAAAGAGAGAAAGAGAGAGGAGGAGAAGCCAACCTACTTGAGCCCTTCTCCGGCTCCTTCGTGCCCCTCGACTTCGCTCCTTCGACGGCTTGCCCTACCTGGAGGATCGGAACTTACGACATTTTGTTCGGAGGCAGCCACAGGAGCTTGCTTGGCCGTGAAGGTGACTCCTCCCCTTGCATGCTTCTTCGGCTTAATCCCGTAAATCCTCCGAACTACAGGGCTTGGTAAGCCCTGGATCTGCGGCTAAAAGGAGGTAACAGAGGATTTATTCCACTGTGAGATTTACGGGATGATGCATTAATCGGCTCAAATTTTGTTATGATTATAATTGAATTATACTTAATTATATTTAAATTTAATTAAATATAATTAATTATGGTTAATTATAATTACAATGATTTCTAATTAATTTTAAATCAAATATAATTAATTATAATTAGTTTATTATTAATTATAAATAAAAATATTTGTTTTATAATTAATTTTAAATTAAATGTGATTAGTTATAGATTTAAATGTAATTAATTATGATTAATTTATGATTAATCATAAATTGAATATATTTAATTAATAGTTAATTTTAAAATTAATTATAATTAATTATGGATTAAACATAATTAATTATAATTAGTTTATGATTAATTATGAATTAAGTACATTTGATTTATAATTAGTTATGAATCAAAATAATTAATTATAGATTACATATGTATAAAAAAATATATGCAAAAATCCTCTTCCGCCTCGATCCACGAGCCCCCGTCGCCGGCCCCAAAGGTATAACCTCTAAGACTCAGATTCTCGTTATCGTCGTTTGCGGCGGACCGGCGAACCACCTATACGCGCTCTCGTAGCATGGTGGGAGGAAACCTGGTGCGACGCCTACAACGAAGCGGGTAATCACCTAAAACTCATATTCTCATTTCGGTGTTTGCTGCGGACCGGCGAACCACCTATACGCGCTTTCGTAGCACGGTAGGAGGGAGTCCGGTGCGATGCATACAACGGAGTGGGAATGCCCTATACACGCTCTTGTAGCGTGGTGGGGAGATCCACCTGTGCTCACTTGCGGATATTGTTGAAGACCTCATACACACTCGAGTAGCGTGGTGGGATGAAATTTGTACGGCCGCGGTGTCTAAGGACACCTACCATACAAGCTCTAGTAGCGTGGTGGGAAGGCCCAGCTCTCCGACATTTCCCACAAACGAGGGATATGCCGAGGTGCTGTCGAAATTTTCATTGAAGTTTGCAAGACTTGAATAAATTTGAAAATAACAACTTGAGCAACAATACAAAGAACAATAGATGACTCGTACTTGAGCTGAAAGCATAGAGCTTGGACTCAAATGAACGGTGAACTCAAACTTGTGGACCTTTGAACTTGATTGAACACGAACAGAGGACTTTGACATTGAATTTGAGCCTAAATATGCAATGAATTAAAATCAAACCTAAAACAATTGAACCCAAATAAAATGTGTAAGAAGCTTAATTCAAACTCAAGCAGTCATAATTTGAACAATTTGGACTCTCATTTGAACTTCAACAAGGACTCAAATTTGACTTGAATTTGAGCTTGTTACTTGAACTCAAACAAGGAAGGGAACTCATTCTTGAACTTGCAAATGAGTTATAACGAAGATTTGAGTTAGAACATGATCTTGAACTCAAGAGGACATGACTTGGACTACAAGGAGAATAATATAATATTCAAGATAAAAGTTATAATTTTTGAGATGACAAAGTACAAATTAAATGCAGAAGAAAGGTACACAAAACTTGTGGTGAATACAGAACTTGCAAATATCATCCACTAATCAAATGATGATAAAGACTCATGGAATCAAATGATACTAGAAGGGTTTGATGTATAATGGGCATAACAAGTCTTCATATTCAATGGAATGTGGATATCAAACAAATGTTGAATATTAAGCCCCTACACATGTTGTAACACATATTGAGAATCAATGAGAATGAGTGGATGTGGAACTCATGGTGAGCAAGAATTCAATAATCATTTGGTTGCAAGCAATCATCAATAAAGATGAAGGATATGTGATCTACTTGCAAGCATTGATCAATAGAAACCAAAGAGAATACAACAACTCGTCAGCATCCAAATTTCACAAGCAATAAAAATCAAAGGAGATATATAATTTGATCGCAATTGAAGGAGTAAAGATCTTTAACAAATATAGCACCTACAAACGATGCATCCGATTTGCGACATTCACATGAACCATGCAAGCAAGCATACCAGTCTCAAGTGTACACTAAAAGCCAAGGCGCAAGTGAATATAGCAATTTACTAATCAATGACAAATGATATAATAGTTCACTGATTAGTTTGTATGGGAGGATCGATGAAGAGTGCAACGATACCTTGCATTCAACATCAAAATGCAAGAAAATACATTCATTTGCAAGTACTGACAAAAGCTTGTAGTACCCTGAAGATACAAGTGGGAGTTGCTACGAGGATTAAAAAAGGGTATAAGCAAATACACAAGACCTCTGTAGGCAAGAACCAGAAGATCTGCAATACATACATTTTCTTTGCAAATACGGATGTATGTATAATATGCCACTTATGGGTAGATGCAGAAGGACTTCAGTAAATGCAGTATCCTGAAGTCAATTTCAACCTATAAATGAAGACATCTACCTACCTACACATAGCAGTTATAGATGTACTGAAAAGATCAAAGACCGCAACAAAATATATGGAGAATACGACAAGTGCAAACATCTACAAATCCAAAACAGGAGATTCGTTAGTGCATTATGATCCACATACAGAAAGCAACAACTAGTGCACGACAGTCTACCTGTACGAAGCATCAAATAATTTTATTCAAAAACTGCTACGCCACGCCACCGAATCTGCAACCTCCGTACAAGCAGACAGAAGGCGTCCACAAATATTTTAAAATACCCCTGCACGTGCATTGTAATTTGTATACACTTAGGTACACTAAAAGAGGGTAAAAGCAATCATGAAACCCGCATGGGCCCCGGCGAGCGTGTTATTGGTACACACGTGACGTCTAGGGATGCTGCGCGGGTCAACAAGTGAATTCAGGTTCGAAACCGATCCTTCTATACGGGTCAATAGAAGTCGACAGGGTTCGAACCATTAAGCAAATATAAGGTTGTGGCGACCGGTATATTTGCTTTAAAACATTCATATTATGCCATCAAGGCCTACAACAATATGAATTCACTAATAAATGCTCAAAGCCTACAAAACCCGATCCTCTGCCAACAGCCCGACAGAGTTGACAAGGTTCAATCCATAAAAAGAAATGACCCCCCAAACACCCCGATGATGGCCGTATTGATTGGTTATCTCAACCGGAGGGGTTCACAAATACTTTCAAATTCCATTCAAATGCCAGAAAATCTAAACTCTACAAAGTCCAAATCCAAAAAAAACCCAAAAATCATCCAAAATCCAAAAAATTCCAAAAATATTTAAAATGAAATAAATCCATTAACCCGCTTAAAGTAAAATCCATCCACCCTCCGCAACAGTCTGCCAGGGTGGACAAATTCAAATAAACTCTAGCTCACAAAGAGCCAAATGCTTAGTCGAAAATATCACTAGGATCCATTCTCAAACAATCTCTTGCCAGTAAGGACGTGGTACGTGTCCTCTAACCGGCGGTATGCCGTCAAATGGCACCGCAGGATAAACGGTTATGACGACCCGGGGCCCTCTGAACCGAGTGGTTTTGCCGCCAAATGGCACCACGAAATACTGGTTATAGCCAGAGCCAATACGCTCCTTATTGGCATCAAATCCTTGAGATATGAATCAATAGGATATGATTGATAGGGCACAAAGCTCTCTGTTAGTTAAGGTGGATTCAAATTTGTCCCCTTAGACAAACATTCAACCCCGGTCTACAAGGTCCCCTTGGACGAAGCAACCCATGGCTGCCGACAAGGATCCTTCTGTCAGGTTGGGTTGACTACCTCCTCTGACTAAGTAGACCAGGGACCACGATGGCCCGGGACGACAGAACCATGGGATCTTGATTGGGTCTATCATCCATTCCCCCGCCATCCACCTTAAGTGCAAGATGGTGCAATTTCAAATTTTAAATATCAAACTTCCTAACTCTCAACCAATTTCCAAACTTCCAAACATTCTAAATCTCAAAACCCATTGCTGCTACTATATGCCAGAAACACGTATCTCTACGTATCTGATTGACGACTAGCCTTAATCAAAAGTTCTCTCTCGTGATCGGGAGGGGTAATTAACTATAGGGGCTTGCGCCTATAGGAAACCAGAACTCAGATCATAAAGTCCTCGCAAAATGAGGGCGAAATCTCTGGGTAGTGTCTTATCTACAAACCCATCTGCCTTCCAAAATTTACCCCAGAACCTATTCCGTTAAAACTCCCATCGCCGAACGAATAAAAAAGAAATCGCGCGAGCGGGGAGGCCGGGGCCGAATTTTCGGAGCCCACAAATCAATATGATTCGCACAATGGACATAATATAGTGTCATAGACTGAGTAATGAAAAAAAATAAAAAAAATCAAATTCTTTTAAAGGAGTTTTTACAATATCATTTTATATAGCAAGTGTATCATAACTTTGTATTCCAAGTCTGCAATGGAACTGATCACAATAGATTTCATGCTTTTCGAGTGAATAATTTATGTTAATTAAACTACCATTTTCTAAGGTAGATATCATGCTTTTAAAGGAGCCAACATAATCAAGTTCAGAGAATGCTTCAACATTCAAGAGTGCAACCTCTAGTATAAAACAACATTGAGAATGCAGAAACATCATAGAATGTTTCTATTTTGGATTTTGCACACTTACGCTAACCCCCACAATAGCACATAAAATGTAAATCCTAGCTAATCCAATTTCTTCAGTAAGTCAATAGCATATATATATATATATAGAGGAGTCAGGGAGAGAGAGAGAGAGATGGATAGATGAAGTTCTTATATTAGTGATGTTACGCTCAAAATATGTTCTCAAAAACCACTTCCATTTTTTTAAGTTTAGATTGAATAAAATACATCTGAATGAGCTCAAACCTACGACAACAACATTAAGCTTAATCCCACTACATGGGGTCGGCTGCAAGAATCCTTATTCTCCATTGTGTCCTATTAAATGTCAAATTCTCATTTAAATCTAATAAAAAAATGTTATTTCTAATATTTTATAACCAAGTCTTTTTGATGTGATGCGAGCTTGGACTTACACAAGATTATAAAAAGAGAATTTATTAAAAGTTTAACCGTTATAAAATTAAACGTCCATTCAAAGTTGGTTTACAAGAGTTCTCCGTATTCCACTTGCTTAGGCAAAGAGTTGCATGAAAATTAACCAAGACAATTTAAGCAACTACAAAGGTGAAGTAATGTTAAAAGCTTACAACATGAATCCAAAAACTAATAAAGAGTTGTTCACCTTGAGGACCAACTCTCTTTCCTACGAATCTAGGTTGAGCGGAGGAAGATCGTCCACGCTAGGAATGAGGTAGCCACTAGAACGGTCGAGCCGAGGAACGTCGTTGTTGGGAAGGCAGCCAGAGGTGGAGGTGGCACGGGTGGATGACAGTTGATGGTCCACTCGTAGTCTGAGAATTGATAGTCGACGATTTCCACGAGTGTAGGGATGATGCGGTTCAAGTAATCCTCAATGGGGAGATCGAGTGATGTGGATGTCTCCGTAGGCGTCGAGTAAGAATCCGCTATCAACCTCGGGATCCGCCATGCAACATTGGCTTGAGGATGAGAGAGCACGACAAGAAATCCAAGAAGGAGAGGGGCGGCCGGCTTGTGAGGAGAGGGGTGAGAGGGGCGGCTAGGGTTAGGAAAAAATAGGGATCCTCAATAAATCTGAATTTAATTTCAAATTTAAGTGGTTTTGGAGGGAGGGGTTTGAATTTCAATTTCGAAATTAATTGAGGATGGGGGTTAACTTGGCAAGAGAGGAGAGAAGATTTTGTGAAGAAAACTGAAATCAATTTTAGTTTTAAGTGAAATTGGAGGGAAGTTTTCTTGGAATCAATTTCGGAATTCAAAATAGGGAGAGGGGCATTGATTGCATTCAATGGAATTCCCCAATGAGGGGGCCAACGGCTTCAAAGAGGAGGAGATTGGGGAAGGAAGGGAGGGGGTTTCCAAATGCGTAATGATGACTAGGAAAGACTGATTAAATCCAGTTTGATTTAATTTTAAATTGGATTTAATCATAAAGAACTTTTGATGCGGACATCGGTACGAAGTTTTGGCGCATCTATCACAGGCGGCATCGTAAATCGACGGCCATTATTTGAATTTTCAAATTATGAGTTATTTTCTGCATTTTAGTTCTTAATTAATGTATTTCCTATTTTACCCCTAGGATAGTTTATGTAAGTGTTATGGCTCAAGGGGCATTTTTGTAATTTTTGATTTTCTCATGTTGTGGCCTATATATAGGGCCTTAAGCTATTGTAATAGGGGATGGATTATTGATATGAAAATTTGTTTTCCACACTTGTGTTCTTCTTGTGAGAGAGCGTTAGTGGGATTCCTATGAGAGGAATCGGAGTTGTCACTAGCCTCAGGATGGGTCCGGGCTCGTGATTTGAAGTCCCTTAGAGAAGGGCAACGGATCACCCGTCAATCTTCGGAAGAGTTCGAGGCTCGCGGTTCTCGTCTTCTATCTTTCGTTTTATTTTTGGTTTTTGTTTTCTTTATTCCGTCTTTGTATTTTCGTCTTCCCTCGTCACCTTCCATCATTCGTCCTCGTCACATCCAACTCCACCAAATTTACCCCAATCTTCCCCCACAACAAGCTCCACTAAAATCCTCACCATAGCCGCCGGATCTCACCCCGCCCGAGCTTCACCCGAACCCCCCATGCCGCCGGCTCCACCTCAGTAGCCGCCGGCCGAACTCCTCCTCCCACCCTCTTTGGGATTTCCTAATTTGGTTGGGTTAATTTAGGGATTGATTTGAATTTGAAATTATTCAAATTCAAATTTCAAATTCTTTCCTAATTTTTTTAGTTCATCTATTTTTGGAAATTGCTTAATTGAAATCAAGATTTCAAATTTAATTCCCTCCAAATCCCTCATAGATTTTGAAATTCAAATATCAAATTACCCATAATTACTTTCCTAAAATACCTCCATGCTATTTAGGAAAGATTCATTATTGGGACTCAATCTATTTTGAATTTCAAACGCCTTCCTATGAAAATAACCCCTCATTAGGAAGCAACCTTAATTTAAATCAAATCTGAATTTAAAATCTGATTTGATTTAAATGTGATTAACTCCATTGGGGACCACATACATTGAACTTGGACTCCTTTCTCTCCTCTCTCTCATGGCCGGCCCCTTATTCCCCTCCAATCAATATTAATTGGCATTCATTTTTGGATCCAATTAAGTATTTCTCTAATCACCTTTCCCTCCCACCGTCCATCTGTTAGAAATCCCTCAGGAGTTGAATTCCCTCAAATCCCCTTGGGTCCCGCCTTGCCCTTACCCGAATTCTCCAACTCTATTTACTTTCTATTTCTCACATTAATTCCGAAATTTCCCATGAACTGAGTGTTGTCCGAGCTTTCCCAGGCAAGCTCTAATCTACTTCCTCCTACCCTCCACTCTCACGTACCCGCCAGCCTCCCTATTGGAATTTCTTTTAGAAATTTCTCTCTTAGGGCTTGATCTCCCTGTGAGAATAGCTTGGAAAACATTACCTGCTACTGGCTGAAATTCTCCAAGGTTTTTCCATTGGTTTTATACACTAAACCCTACCCAAACTCCTCCCACATGGAGTCTGCTATTTTCTAAGACTGCCGGCAAGGATTTCCAACTGTTGCTCTCACGTCTCCAGTAATAGTAAGCCTAATAACCGCTGTTTGGGAAGATCAAACTGCTGTCCAGCAGTTTTCGCTGGACTGTTTCCACTACAACACCATGAAATTTCAGATTTCCTGAAGTGACTTTTCAAATTTTGTGAGGAGATACTTGGAGTTTGTCCATCTTCCATAGCACAACGATTTCCGTTCTACATCAACTTTCCTAATTTGGATTTCCCAATTTGGAAAGAATTTAAAATTTGAAATTCAAATTTCAAATATGATGACTAGGGGAAGGAAGGCCGGCGGGTAGAGGACCGGAAGCCGGCGGCTGGGTGCTTGGCCGGCGGCTTGGAAGCCCACAAGGGGGGCCGGCGGTAAGGAGGGAGGGCTCGGGTTCTTCAAGCAATGGATGGGAGGGGAAGGGGAGAAAGAAGCATATGCGTAGAGGGAATTGTGAAGCCACCAACCTTGACACCACCGATATTAGAACTCACGAAGAGATCCGAGATGCTCTTTCCTCAAGAACTCACAAAGAGATCGCTAAGAAAACTTTTCATTCATCAATTCAATAATCCTCATACATGATAAGAAAGCCATATATATAGGCTTCCAAAAGATAACTGATACAAAAGACTAACATGCCCCATGGGTTACAATAGTGACCAACTACCCATAAGGGCAAAAAAGGAAAACTGAAATAGAAATGCGTAATACATGAAATGTTAATACAAATAAGCATAAAAAATAAAGACTATCCATCGTGGCCATCGATCTCCTGTGTCGTCTCTGATAAACGCATCGAAATCTCCTGTCGATGTCCTCATCACTTTTAAGGTCTACCTCTACGTTAACATAAGCCAAATCTAATACATCTACTCTCCTAACCGGGTCAACAGAAGACTAGCATTTTATGTGACCAAATCATCTAAGGAGACTCTCTTATCTTATTTTCCACTGGAGCTACTCCAACCTTTTCACATATATGCTCGTTTCACATTCTGTCTCTAAGAGTAAAGCCACTCAATCATATGAGCATCCTCATCTCTGCATCACTCAACTCAATGAGCTCAAACCTAAATATACAAAAAAGAAAACCCACACAAATAACACAAACGAAATAATCTTAGCTTCAAATTTTTACCTCATCGACCAATCTTCCAATACTTTAGCATAGTGTTCTCAAAACCAATGATAAAACATTCATCCATGACACACCTAATACATGAAGCTTCCAAAATTTGTTAGAAAGAACTTAAACACTATTTGTGCCCTACCCCCTGATTAAACTTTTATAAAACAGGCAACATTTCCCACTCATCTGATGAATCTGCTAGCGATAAGTAGAAAACAATCTACCTCAGCATTCCAAAGTTGTGTTGATAGCAGACATTGTTATAAAATTTTCTATTTTCATAAATAATCAATAAAAGTAAAAGAATAAAATATCTGCTTTGTTAAATTTGTTGTTTGCAAATGCTTTAAAAGAAAGTTAAATCACCTTAAATCAATGTTTGAGCTTAGTTTTTTTTTTCCCATAAAAAGACCCTATGTTTTATGAACTAGAAAACAAAATTCAACTTATTTCATGTCTTCAGTTTAAAAATACTATTTATTCTAGAAACAATAAAAATAGAAATAAACATGCAAGAACATCTAATGTAATAAGAACAAAACATGAAGAAGATAAGCAAGCATGAAAGAATAGAACCCAACCTCCCAGCAACAATTTGTATAATGCAGAACAAGTGGTGTCGAAGGAAGACATTGTTGAAGGCCTTTCTGCTTGCAAGCAATCGTAAAAGAGCAACTAAAGTGGCACAAGATACAGCATTAACATTTTCAGATTCAGAGTTTATTTGACACAACTGCATCAAATGGACGGCCAACTTTGTTTGTCCTGCGATTAAAGCAGATTTGGCATCTAATTATAGATGTATTTTAGCAGATTATTGACAACGAAGTTGAATATATTTAATGTTTCACTAACCTGGTAAAGATGGTTCTTCCAACATGAACTTGGTAAACAAACAGATAGCAGCATCAAGACCTTTACAATAGTACTCCAGATCTAGAAGTGCTTTATTTGCTTCAATTCTAATCTTCCAAGATGATCTCTCAACATTTCTAAAAGGTTTTATCAGCTCACAAACATGATCCTGCATGATGAAGAGGCCATGCCAAGCAAAGGAGTTGGGAAGGTTTCAAATTTGAAGATAACAATCTAAAATACCAAATAGAAAAAACAGCTCCTCACAATAGGAATTGTGGTTGACATCTTCAATGCAACTCGCACTAAGGTGTGGAGGCAGTTGATTGTAAGGATTCCATCATAACTAGGCATGAGACTGGAAAAAAAGCTCAAAAATATCATGAATTGGAACATCAAAGAGCTAGAGATGCAGATTCACAAAAATTTATGGATATCTGCATATGTGGAAAGCAGTATTAACACACCTGTCAAATTGTATAAGTCGATCAATGCATTTGAGTAGAGAAGGCAGGAAGGACATACTCTGAATTTTGGGTACACAGAAACAATATATTCAATCCCAAGGAACAGGTCATTTCAGGAAAAATAATTAAGAAAATACAAATGCTTAATAAGTTGCTTCACCAAAATCATTGATTATATATATATATATATATAAGGTTCGAGTCATAAGAAACGGATAATACATAAAAAAATGAAGAAATGTTGAAAGTCCCAGATCTTAAGGAGAATTTCTAACCCAGCACCATAAAATTAAAAAAAAAAAAAAAAAAAATTGTATAAACATGAGAGAATACATAAGCTACAAGTGCAGTAAAATTTTTTAGGAATCAGTAAGGTTAGGCTTTGTTTGATAATTTTATTGTTTCTGTGACGTGCAATGACATAAAGTCACGTATAGACTATCAGTGATGAAAAAGCTGCTCTGCGAATGTTTTTCTTGCAGATTTTCTACCAATATCTCTTATCTTTTGTTTAGGCTATATTACGGTATGATTTGATAAGAAAGAAAGATAAAGAAGAAAACAGAGAGAAAAAAAAATGTAAACTGTTCCATATTTTATCTGAAAAGGATTATGTTCTACACTAATAGTCATTTTATTATCTTACATAGATAAAATGGTCAAAATAGTCCATCAACTATTTTGCTCCTTTTTTTAAGATTCTAGGGCAACTGTCACTTAAAACTCTTCTAGTAGTTAAAACCAAATTAATTCACAGATCCCACTAGCCAATGACTTGAGTTATATTTTTTTACTACTTGCCAACACATTTTATTCTTGCTTCGAAGTTATAATAGCACCACACAAGTATGTGCAAAATCCAAAAGTGGGTCTTCTATCTATTCATAAACTTAGCCGATTCAACATCAATATAGGCCTTTATAAGAATGAATTTTCTATTTTTAAAAAAAGTCCCCTTCCAGGGCTTCATTTTAGGAATTTGAGAATCCTAATAACAACATTCAGGAGTTCTATGCCAGGGTCGTGCATTAAGCTTACCAAACTTATAACAAAGTCCATGTCATATCTAGTAGACCCAAATAGATGAGTTTTCCCACCAACCATTAGCATCTTTCTTTATCGAGAGACGAACTAATGCTAACACCACGCAATTTAATGTTGGAATCATTTGGAGTGCTAACCAATTTGCTTCCTGCAAAGTCAACTTCTTTTAAGAGATCTAGAAAAAATTTTCGTAAAGAGACCGTAGGGCCAATTTTAATCTTAAAAATTTTTATTCTGAAAAATACCTAAAAGATTTGAAAGGGCATTGATTTCTCAATCTCTTCCTCTATTTTTTTCTTCAAGATACTTATTTCCAAATCAAGATCTACTTGTTAACCTCCATGCATATTCCACAATCAATTCAACACAAGAAGTCAAGAATATGGGCAAAAAACCTTAATGGAATGAATGGTTTTTTTCAAAGGTATTGGGAGGGCAAATGACAGGCTAAGGCTTCGTCAAGGGCGGCTTTCTTACTGCTTCTTAAAGCAGTTTTCTAGTATAAAAATTAAAGTTTTTGTATTAAAAGATTATTTTAAGAAGCAAGAAGAAAGCCATCCCAAACGAAACCTAAGTGTGACCTTGATTTTCATGAAGTGTTCTATTATTCCCCTTGTCCAAGTAATCATTTCATAAGAATGTTACAGATGAGTATTTTGTAAATCGGGAGTTTTTGCCTTTTCCTGTCACTTGAGCAATTTGCAATTGAGCATCTTCCTCTACATAGGTAAGTAATAACCTCATGCCAAATTTTTTAAAGGAGATGATTTCCTCTATATAGGTAAGTAATAACCTCATGCCAATTTCTTTTTTTTTTTTCATGAAGGTGTAGCATTAAGATAAAAGTTTATTGTTTATAAATATTCAGAAAACTATTGCTCTTATGATTTTTTTACAGAATTTTCTACACAAAAATTATCTTTAACATTCAACAAAACATAAGATATCAATTTAGAAATCATGGAATCAAGTTGATAGATTTAATGCATAAACACGTTTTCACATTTTAAAACAATATTGAAATGTGATTCTACTAAGTACGCATAAAATTTGCCGGTGACTTTCATATTAACCTAATTGCGGTTATTAATGACTTGCAAAGTATGTGATCAATTATATATATTTGCCACTACAGTTGATGCACAAGAGTGAATTATAGAATAATTAAGTTAATGTGTCATACATTAAAATTATGGAAGAGAGTAATTGAGTATATGTTTTGATGTGATACCAATGTTTCTCAAAATCAATTTGAATTCATACCAGGTAGGTGGAAGCTATACATTTGTTGAGAGGTTTGATGGAGAAGTATAGAAAGAGTAAGGAGGATCTAAATATGATATTTATTGAATTAGAGAAATCATATGACAAAGTTCCAATAGAAGTGCTCTGGAGAGTATATATATATATAGGAGCTGGAACTTATGTTCAAAGACAAGGTGATTTAACCAAGTATTTCAGTTGGATTACATAAAAGATCATCTTTAAGCCCATATCTTTTGCTTTAGTCATGGATTTTCTTACTAGACATTTGTAAGAGGGTGTAACTTAGTGTATGTTTTTTGCTGATGGCATTCTTCTTTTAATAAGACTAAGGAGAGAGTTGATGAAAAACTTAAATTGTGGAGGTCAACCTTAGAGCACAAAGGTTTTCAATTACGACCATCTAATGCCGAATACATAATCTAATTTTAGTGGTAATAGATAAAGTGGTGGGATTGTAACATTGGGTGATCAAATCATTAAAAAGAGTGCAACTTTAAATATCTTAGGTCTATTGCTCAAAGAAATGGTGAAATAGATACTCAAGTTGGATTACTGAAGCGGATGAAAGCATCGGGCTTGTTGGGTAATAAAAAAAGTATCCCTCAAACTTTAGGAAAATTTTTATAAGATTGTGATGAGACCAGCAATAGGTGACACCTCCAGTTCAACATGTGATCTACCTTATTCGTTTGGATTTGAAAAAAGATAAATTTTGACTTTTTGAGTTTTTAAATCATTTGCATGTCTTTGGGTGTGTTTTGGTACATGTAAGTGATTATGTAGGGTCTAGAATGAGTCCTAAGTGTAGAAAAATCTGAAAATGTCTTATTAGAGCGCCCCAATGTTGGTCGTACGAGCGCCTCAGTGCTGCTACAGTACCAGACGCCAAATAGTGATGTTGCAGCACTCCAGTCTCGGGTTTCTAAGATTTTGAACCCACACCGTAGAGCTCGGATTGAGCACCGCAACGCTAGGCAAGAACTGATGAGGGCATCAGATTTCGCCATGTGTACCATCGCCGGGGACGACGATCGACGGCCCTGATTCAGAGTCTTTACCTATGATGCTTAGTTCTTTTCTTTTATTATTAGTTATTTCATGTTTCCGTTTGTACCCCTATGAGGGATGTTTACTTATTGTAGCCCCAAGGGCATTTGTGACTTTGTGCTTTTATTTTCTCATGTAAGCCTATATATAAAGGCTTGTTTTATTGTATTGGGATTATTGATGATGAATGAAATTATTCCCTCTTGTTCTCTTTGTGAGTGCACAAAAGATCTCTTAGTGAGTTCTTTGGCGGAGATCTCTTGGTGAGTTCTCCAAGTTATTTTGGATTTGTTTGTAGTAAGTTTTCTCTTTAGAAGCTCTTAACTTTTCCCTTCCCCCAAGCTTTAGCCGCCGGCCCCAAGATCTTCCCCACCGCCGGCCGTCCCAACCAACCCAGCCGACCACCTCCCGCCGCCCCTCCCTCCTCCCGGCCAAATCCAACCCACCTCCGCGTGAGAATTTGAAATTTGAAGATTCAAATTTTGAATTCTTTCCAAATTTGGAATTCCAAATTAGGAAAGTTTTCATGACTTGATTAATTTCAAATCAATGTTAATTTGGAGTTTTTCTTTTCTTATTGCCATGTCATCAATCCAAGAGAAACACCAATCCACCTCTTCCCTCAACCCCCTCTCTCTCCAATAAACCCGCCGGCCCCCTCTCTTTGAGCCCCCATTAAGGAGTTAATTACTCCTCCCTTAATTTGAACCAAATTTGAATTCCACTAATTTCCCTCCCTCTTCTTACCACAAAACTGAAATAAACTTCAGTTTTATCTCCTTTCCCCCATCCTCTCTCCCGCCGGCTCCCTCCCTCTCTCTCTTCCATTAATTTTCAATTAAGGCCTTAATTGCCCTCAATTGAAATTCAAATCCCTAATATTGTTTCCCTCCTAAACTCTTAAAACTGAAATTAATTTCAGTTTGCTAAAACCTTTTCTTCCCCTCATCCTAATCCCACCGCCGGCCTCCTCTTGCTTGCAACCCGCCGGCCCCTAGCCCCTCCTTGGAGATTCCGATGATGCACCACCCCCTCCACTTTCAATGAGGCATGGACATACCCGAATGGAATTTCGGATTTGAATACGACGATCAAGGACGAGTAGACATCCTCCGGTCTCCTTTCTTTGACGTTGGATTCGACTTCGACGACACGGTTGAGGAGTATTTGGCCCGGATCGTGCCCACCTTGATAGAGACCGTTGACGATCACTTTTCGGTGTACACTTGGATCGTCAAAGGACGTCGCTTTGCAAGACCTCCACACATTGCGCCAACCTCTCCCTCCCTACGGATCTACGGCGCCGTCGCTCTAGGAGTGATCTCGTCCATCGTGTGGCTCTTCTTCTCCCAACCAGCCCAGTAGTAGGTAAATGAGAGTGGCCTCAAGGTGAGACAATCACTTTGTTAACCTTGGGATTTTTGTTGATCATCTCATTTGCTTTACGTTACTAAAGTCGTTATTTTTCTCGGTCTTGCTAATTTACGTGTAAGTGCTTGCCTAGCCGTAGTTAACAATTGAGATTTCCGAAAAGTTTGAATTGAGAACGAGATTTCATTTGCAATTATCTTACTTGAATAATCTCTTGTTAAACGTCTTAATACAAATCCTGGATTTACATTGTGTTACATCAAGAACATTTTAAATATATTTTAAAAGCACTATTTAATTCATTTGATAAAGCAGCCTACAACCGTTGGAGAGAGAAAGAGAGAAAGAGAGAGCTTTGGAAAGAAAAAAGAGGATTTATGAGCCGCCTCTAACCGTTTTTAGTCGTCATGCCAGTTAGGAAAGTTATCCGGATTGAAATAGGTCAAATTATACTTATCTTAAATTTCCAAAATACGAAGTTTTTCTGATTAAATTTCTATTTTTGTTTAAAAAAATGCGAATGATTTTGCATTAGAAAGATATTTATCGCGTAACTTAGAGTATGAAATTATAAACATATTGAATATTTTCTGAAATTAGTAGGAATTCAAATATTAGAGATAAAAGAGTTAGTTTTGTAAATAGTTAAGAGGTATCCGTATCATTTCTCCAACACCACAAACGACGAGATGCTTTGGTTTGGCATATCAGCTCCCTTGCCTACTTTCACATTTTCAACTCAAACATGCAAAAAGTTGCCACCGTTACAGAAATTTTTTTAGATTTTTTAACTTGCAGAGAAACCTACTGATGTGATGCATGGAAGGAGTTACACAAGATTTTAAAAAAAGAGAATTAATCCAAGCTCAACGAATTACCTTTTCATGCATCAAAGTTAAGTTGATTACAAGTAATTCGAGATGTTCAAATTGCTAGGCAAAGAAACTACGACAAGAGAGCTAAACCATTTAAGCAAATGCGAATGAAAACATAAAACAAAGGCTAGTAAATAAAAATCCCACAATTAATACAAAGTTGTTCACCTTGAGACCTTTACTCTCTCTTCCTACGGAGACTAAGTTGAGCGACGGAAGATTGTCCAAACTAGCATGGAGGCTGCCACTAAGATGGAAGCACCAAGGAATGTTGCCGTGGAAGAGGATCTCGGAGGCGGAGGAGGCACGGTAGATCGACCTTTGATAATCCAAGTGTAGACAGAGAAGTGTTCGTCAATGGAGTCTACAAGCGTCGGCAATATTCGGTCCAAGTATTCTTCGACGGAATCGTCGAAGTCAAAACCGACGTCAAAGAATTGTGATCGCAAGATGTTGACTCTTCCGTTGCGGTCGTATTCAAACCCGTAGTTCCACTCGGGTTCGTCCATGCATCCTTGGAGTGGATCCGGATGGTCGCCGCAAGCAAGATCTCCCCAAGGAGGGCAAGTGGGGCGGCAGCTTGGCTAAGGGAGGGAGAAGCCGGCGGGAGAACAAGGAGGGGGGGGGGGGGGGGGGGGCAGCTGGATGAGAAAATTGAAGTTTGCTTTCAGTTTTTTTGAAATTAGGAGGGAGGGATTTAGGGGTTCGAAATTCCAATTAATGTAATTAATGCATTAATTGAAAATTTCAATTACGAAGGGATTATGGGGGAGATTGGGAGAAAACTGAAATTATTTTCAGTTTTAGGAGGATTGGAGGGAAAGTTTTAATGCTAATTTGAATTTCAAATAGGATTTAGGAGGAGTAATAGAGCATTAATGGGTTTTCCCATAGGGGGGCCGGCGGCATGGGCTAGAGGGAGAGGAAATTGGGGGAGAAGGGATGGGGGTTTCCAAATAGGATTTGTTGACTAGGAAAATCTGAAAATTTAATCCACTCTCATGCAATTTGATTTTGGATTGATTTTCAAAACTTTCCAAAAATGGAATTTCCTAATTTGGCAAGTAGTGAAATTTTGAAATTTTCAAATTTCAATGATGAATTGGTGGGGGAAAGAAAAGGAAAGAAGAGGTGGAGGGGGAGGATGGCCGAAGGCAAGGGGGTTGGCCGGCGGGCTTAGGGTGGCCGGCGGTTGGACTCCAAGGAAGCGAATTGCTAAAGAAAATTTGGCTCCTTTCCACAGTGGCGAAGTGTATGCGGGAGAAGTGTGTAGAGAAGAAGATGATCGCATGTAGCAAATTCGAGAACTCACTAAGAGATCTCTAATGGAACTCACAAAGAGATCCACATCTTTGGCACTCACAAAGAGAACACAAATCACAATTTTTCATTTAATAATTCAATAATCCTCATACAAGATACAATGGCCATATAAATAGGCTCCAAAGAAAAGAAAGTGCAAAAGTCTAAAATGCCCCTTGGGGCTACAAAAGCAACTACTATCCTCAGGGGTAAAATGGGAAACTACGAAAATAAAAGCATAATATCAAAACTGCTGGTACAAGTAAAATCAATAATAAAGACTCGCAATCATGGTCGTCGATCTCCGTGGTCGTCTCTGATAGACGCGCCGAAATCTCCTATCGATGACCTCATCATTCTCCCCGGGTGGGAGAGAACTCGACCCCGTCGAGTGCATACTACGGAAGCTCTCATATAACTCCAGCAGGTCTGGGTCCAGTCTCTGTAGCTCCTCTCGATCAATCCACGTGTCCTCTGTCTCCAGAGTTCCTTCCCAATGGACCAAGTACCGTTGGCGACCTCCATCCTTTGTGGAAATAATCTCATCATCCAGAATGGTTTCAATCTTTTCTGCTCTAGGTAAATGGGGTAAATTGGGGAGTGGGGGAAGGCTAGGGATCTCACCAGGTGGGGTCACACAAGGCTCATTATGAAGTGGTTAAATTGAACTTACTATCTGATGTGAGTCCCAATTTAACCAACCCCGAGCCTGTCAATCTTAAGGTTATACCCAAATCTGATTCTATTGATGATAGAAATATGAGTTCGGAAGACAATGATTTGATTCTGAAAGTTTCTGAGCCTAACTTGAATAATGGGTCTCATCTTATTTTATTGGAGTCTATTTTAGGATTCACTCATCTAGATTTACATTTTAAAGAGTGTGACTTTCGTGATTGGGCTTATCTCACCACTCCTCGTACCGACTTTAATGTTAGAGAGAATCTTAACCCGCACTTTCATATCACCAATCTAGCTATTGTGCCCTCTTATGTAATGGATACCATACCCGATTTCTTAAGCCTCATACCTGCTGGTGACTCGTTTGGCTATTCCATTATGGTTGTAAGTCAGGGGCCATCATCTTATCTTGTTCCTGATTCATTTGTTTTGCCTACTATGTTCTTGTTCCCCCCTGCTAAGGACAATCTCTCTCATAGTGAGATGAATTTACAAGATGACACAATTGACCCTAGGAGACAACCTACGACCTTAACTGAAACTCCCTATCAAAGTGTCGTGGTAGCTAAGGATGTCTTCATTGCTCCCCCTAAACCAGTTCCCTTAGACCTGAACACTTTAGATCCCCTCATTTAGAGACTCTTCCACGTTTATTTTTAACCGTGTTCGTGTGAGTTAGTATGTTATGTGTGTGTTGTAGTTTGTTGTCTTTCTAAATTGTTGATGTTTTAATTTTGTAAGCTCATGATTCTTGTCATTCATCATGCACACCGAGTCTCTTGCATCCACATTTGCATCTCATCTTTAAGAACTGCGTGAGGATATTAATACAAAGAATAACCAAAGCAATGCCAGTTATAAACTTACTGCCGATCTCAAGAGACGGTTCAAAGAATTTGATATTAGAGATTTTGTATTGGTTCGGATTAGTCCGGAGCGATTCCCACAAGGGACCGTTATAAAGTTATATGCTAGAAACGTTGGACCGTGCAAATAAACAGCAAAAAGATTTAAATAGTAATGCTTATGTGTTAGGCCTTCTTGAAGGTTTTAACATTAATCCTATATTAACATCGAAGATCTTGTAACCTTCGAAGGTCCAGAGTGTAACCCTTCTATTTCACAAAATAATGAGCCTTGTGTGAACCCACCTGGAGAGATCCCCAGCCTAACTCCACCCCCAAAATTGCCTAATTTACCCAATACAGAGAAGATTGAGACAATACTGAGTGATGAACTCAAATCTCCACTAGAGATGATGGTCAACAAAGGTATCTAGTTCAGTGGGCAGGGAAACCGGAGACGGAGAACACATGGGTTGATCGTGACGAGCTGCAGCGAGGGGACCCTGATTTACTAGAGTGGTACGAGAGCCCTATAGACGCTTACTCGACTGGGTCAAGTTTTCTCCCACCTGGGGAGAATGATGAGGACATTGTCAGCATTTTCGACACGTGTACCATCAGGAGACGCCGGAGATCGACGGCTACGATCATGAGTTTATTTCGAGTCATTTTATGTAGTTGTTTATTTGATTTTGTGTTTTTTCCGTTTTTGCCCTTATGGGTGGTTAGTTGCTATTGTAGCCCAAGGGGCATTTTAGTCTTTCGTTTTTCTTTGTCATTGTGAAGCATATTTATATGGCCCTTCTCTTGTAATAATTTTAGTTTTTGATAAATGAAAATTATTTGCCACTTATGATCTCTTTGTGAGTTCACCCTCCTCGATCTCTTAGTGAGTTCGTAGGAGAAGCTAGATCTCTTTGTGAGTTCTAGGTTTTCTCGTCCTTCTCTTTTCTTTTCTTTTGTTTATCGTGATCAAGTCATCGTTGTGTGGATTTGGATTGGAGCCTCTTGGAGGAAGTTGGGATTTCAATTTTGAATCCCTAAAATTCTCTCCACAACCTCCCCTCCCCTTCTCTTGCCACCGCCCCCTCCCTGGAATACCCAGGCCGCCAGCCCGACGCCCCCTCCCCTCCGTCCCCCGCCAGGCTCCACCATCGGCTGGAACCCCGTCCAGGCTGACAGCCCTCCTGCCGGCACTCACAACTTCCCAGCTTTGCCGCCGGCCCTTCCCCCTCCCATCCTCTATGAATTCCAAATTTCTTGGTTTAAGTGACTTGCCTAAGATAGCTTCTATCTATTTAGGAAATCATTCATTGGGATTTAATTCACATTTGAATTTCAAACCTTGTTTTTTCTTTTTCCCTCTATTAATCCCCCTAAACCTGAAACGTTCCTTAATTAAAATCAATCTGAATTTCAGCAAATCAGATTGTTTTAATTGAGTTAATCCCTTGGGCCCCACCCATCTAAATTCCGAGCCCCTCTCTCTCCTCTATGGCCGGCTATATTACCCCTATTGCTTCTTTTCCTATTTGCCACATCACCACCTCATAAAAGCATCCCAAATACCTTCCCCTCATTAACGTGATTGCAGTTTTTTTTTCTCAGATATTATTCTATGTTTAAAACTGAAATTGGCTTTTAAATTCCTTCCCCAAATTTCAATTCCCGTAACAGTTTCAGTTACAGGAATTGATTTCGAATTTCTTCCCATACTCCCAATCAAACCCCTTGGATTCCTCTCCTCTTTGGGAATGAATTCAAACCTTCTCCCTCCCAATCTCTCTTAGCCGGACTAGGCCAACCAGCAGCCCTCACTTCTCCCAAACCAGCCGCCTCCCTTCAGGCTCCTCCACGGCTGAAATTTTCTCAGCTTTTCTCTTCCCCATCAAGGCTGAAACTTCTCAAGGCCTCACCTAGGCTTGCCGATCCCGACATCGACCACGGCTTCGTCTTTGATGATCAAGGAAGAACGGACAAGACGTTGGATGCTCACTAGTCATCCCATGGACTACCCGCCACCGGCTACCACTCCAACGGACTACACTTTGTGCACCATTTGTCTCCTAGTGGCATCGCTCGGTTGCTCTCAATCTTCCTCCACTAAAAGTGCCACCAGCAAGAGAGTGAGTGAGAGACCCAAGGTGAAAAGTTTTATTTGTTAATTGTGGATTATTGTTCTCCCCATAACGTTACTCTCTAAGTCTATGTTGTCAATTTGATGTTGTCCCGTTAATCTAGTTGTAACCGCATGCTTTACTTAATTTCGACTTGATAATTCCAAAAACTTATTTTGGGGAAGCATTAATTTTATAACTAGCAAAGCTTTAACAATCTTATATTAAAATCTCCAAGCAGTTCTTGTTCATCGCATGTTGTTTCACATCATCTTGGTATCAGAGCATGGTTTGCTCTAGTTGCATGCTAGACATCATCCTAGGAGTTGTTTTAACTAATTATACACGTCGTTGCATGCATGCTATCATTTAAATCAGTTTAGTTACATTTTATGCTTGCTGTCCACTGCATTCCTGCATGCATTTAGAGGTTGTTAAGCTTGTTTATCAATGGTTCAAGTGCTGTCCTTAACCTAGCCGCTTCATTAGTTGTCTAGGTTACTTAAACATTTTATGGTTTGCTGTCCACACAAAATCTGCACCATTTAGTAACCATTCGGGCTAGATTTAGGACTCTTTCACTTGCTGTCCACGCTCTAGTCCACCCAAATGGCTTAGGTGACTTCGTCCTCCACATTAGTTTGCTGCCCTACTGTTTCCCGCACCCTTTGGAGTCTGTAGGAGTGTTGTTTTAGAGTGTTTAGGTGCTGTCCACTTCCTAAAACCCTTCCTCAACACTTAGATAACTTTATGTGTTGTAGTTTGCTGCCCACTTCATTCCTGCACACATCTAGTGAACTGTAGGCTAGTTTCTTAAGCGTTTAAGGTGTTGTCCTCAACCTAACAACCTTCCTAAGTGCCTAGGTTACCTAACCCACTAGTGTAGCTGCTGTCCGAACTTTTTCGGCACCTTGTAGTGAGTCTAAGTGAGCCTAACTTAGTGTCTAAATGCTGTCCCTTACACCCATTCCTCATTAAGCATCACCTAACACTTATAAATGGACTCGAGAGGTTTTCAAAAGAGGTTAGACGACCTAGTTAGTCTTGTAGGCTCTCTAACTAAAACCACAAAGGAGGCACATGTTGACTCTCCCCACTCTAGGTATGTTCCCCATTCGCTCAGTCATGCGAGTCGGAAGATGCCCCACTATGCTTATCAACCTAGACCTGAGACTAATCCTCAACAACCTCACTTAGAGTCATCTTACCATTTGCCCACCTTTGATGGCTCCTCGGACCCTTACTACTTTAGGGAATGGGCTAGACAACTAGATGACTATTTTGAATCAGGTCATATCCCTGAATCCCACCAGATTAGCATCGCTAAATCTCACCTCAAAGGTCAGGCTCTTCAATTTTGGATGAAATTGGAAGATCATAGAGAGTTTCGCGGTGAATACCTTACTTGGAGAGACATGAGACGAGAACTTAAGTTGAAATACCGATCCTCTACTAGTGACCACCATCTAGAGCATCAACAGACCTCGTTTGTTGGGACAACCCGTAGACCTTACTGTGGTTGAGACCACCCACTCTTTAGTAACGACAGGGTTGCTGCCCCACCCTGTAGGTCTTCATTCAATCTGGGTGACCGAGCCTTTAGCGGGTCTTCTGTTGATTCGAGCCCATATGACTCACCACTTGGTTCGACTTCTAACCAGCTCAGTCAACCTTTAGCCTCCCCAGTCCTTGACCCTGAAAGTGTACTTTTGATAGAGAAATGCATTAACAAGAAAACGTCCTCTGAACCTGAAACGGAGTGCATCCATTTCGTGGATGCTAATGATATTAAGGATAACGAAGACTTCTTTGAGGAGGAAACAAAAGTGAATGAATCAGACTCCCAGCATGACTTAAATCCTGAGCTAGGAAAATTAGAACCTTTAAACGTCGACACCTTAGCCCACCCCGATCCTAGTCTCCTCGAGGATAACTCCTTGAATAAAGTGTGCCTGGATGATAGTAATGTGATCTTGAAAGAAGCCAATCTGACATTGAACACATTGAATTTAAATTTGGAAGATCCTGACTTAGCTGTAACCCCTACTAAGTTGACTTTAGATAATCTTGATGATAACGATCTCGAGTCAGAAGTGGTTAAATTAAACTTACTACCTGATGTGAGTCCCAATTTAACCAACCCCGAGCCTGTCAATCTTAAGGTTATACCCAAATATGATTCTATTGATGATAGAAATATGAGTTCGGAAGACAATGATTTGATTCTGAAAGTTTCTGAGCCTAACTTGAATAATGGGTCTCATCTTATTTTATTGGAGTTTATTTTAGGAATCACTCATCTAGATTTACATTTTAAAGAGTGTGACTTTCGTGATTGTGCTTATCTCACAACTCCTCGTATCGACTTTAATGTTAGAGAGAATCTTAACCCGCACTTTCATATCACCAATCTAGCTGTTGTGCCCTCTTATGTAATGGATATCATACCCGATTTCTTAAGCCTCATACCTGCTGGTGACTCGTTTGGCTATTCCATTATGGTTGTAAGTCAGGGGCCATCATCTTATCTTGTTCCTGATTCATTTGTTTTGCCTACTATGTTCTTGTTCCCCCCTATTAAGGACAATCTCTCTCCTAGTGGGATGAATTTACAAGATGACACAATTGACCCTAGGAGACAACCTACAACCTTAACTGAAACTCCCTATCAAAGTGTCGTGGTAGCTAAGGATGTCTTCATTGCTCCCCCTAAACCAGTTCCCTTAGACCTGAACACTTTAGATCCCCTCATTTAGAGACTCTTCCACGTTTATTTTTAACCGTGTTCGTGTGAGTTAGTATGTTATGTGTGTGTGTTGTAGTTTGTTGTCTTTCCAAATTGTTGATGTTTTAATTTTGTAAGCTCATGATTCTTGTCATTCATCATGCACACCGAGTCTCTTGCATCCACATTTGCATCTCATCTTTAAGAACTGCGTGAGGATATTAATACAAAGAATAACCAAAGCAATGTCAGTCATAAACTTACTGCCGATCTCAAGAGACGGTTCAAAGAATTTGATATTAGAGATTTTGTATTGGTTCGGATTAGTCCGGATCGGTTCCCACAAGGGACCGTTATAAAGTTATATGCTAGAAGCGTTGGACCGTGCAAATAAACAGCAAAAAGATTTAAATAGTAATGCTTATGTGTTAGGCCTTCTTGAAGGTTTTAACATTAATCCTATATTAACATCGAAGATCTTGTAACCTTCGAAGGTCCAGAGTGTAACCCTTCTATTTCACAAAATAATGAGCCTTGTGTGAACCCACCTGGAGAGATCCCCAGCCTAACTCCACCCCCAAAATTGCCTAATTTACCCAATACAGAGAAGATTGAGACAATACTGAGTGATGAACTCAAATCTCCACTAGAGATGATTGTCAACAAAGGTATCTAGTTCAGTGGGCAGGGAAACCGGAGACGGAGAACACATGGGTTTATCGTGACGAGCTGCAGCGAGCGGACCCTGATTTACTAGAGTGGTACGAGAGCCCTATAGACGCTTACTCGACGGGGTCAAGTTTTCTCCCACCTGGGGAGAATGATGAGGACATCGTCAGCATTTTCGACACGTGTACCATCAGGAGACGCCGGAGATCGACGGCTGCGATCATGATTTTATTTCGAGTCATTTTATGTAGTTGTTTATTTGATTTTGTGTTTTTTCCGTTTTTGCCCTTATGGGTGGTTAGTTGCTATTGTAGCCCAAGGGGCATTTTAGTCTTTCGTTTTTCTTTGTCATTGTGAGGCATATTTATATGGCCCTTCTCTTGTAATAATTTTAGTTTTTGATAAATGAAAATTATTTGCCACTTATGATCTCTTTGTGAGTTCACCCTCCTCGATCTCTTAGTGAGTTCGTAGGAGAAGCTAGATCTCTTTGTGAGTTCTAGGATTTCTCGTCCTTCTCTTTTCTTTTCTTTTGTTTAACGTGATCAAGTCATCGTTGTGTGGATTTGGATTGGAGCCTCTTGGAGGAAGTTGGGATTTCAATTTTGAATCCCTAAAATTCTCCCCACAACCTCCCCTCCCCTTCTCTTTCCACCGCCCCCTCCCTGGAATACCCAGGCCGCCAACCCGACGCCCCCTCCCCTCCGTCCCCCGCCAGGCTCCACCATCAGCTGGAACCCTGTCCAGGCTGACAGCCCTCCTGCCGGCACTCACAACTTCCCAGCTTTGCCGCCGGCCCTTCCCCCTCCCATCCTCTGTGAATTCCAAATTTCCTGGTTTAAGTGACTTGCCTAAGATAGCTTCTATCTATTTAGGAAATCATTCATTGGGATTTAATTCACATTTGAATTTCAAACTTTGTTTTTTCTTTTTCCCTCTATTAATCCCCTAAACCAGAAACGTTCCTTAATTAAAATCAATCTGAATTTCAGCAAATCAGATTGTTTTAATTGAGTTAATCCCTTGGGCCCCACCCATCTAAATTCCGAGCCCCTCTCTCTCCTCTATGGCCGGCTATATTACCCCTATTGCTTCTTTTCCTATTTGCCACATCACCACCTCATAAAAGCATCCCAAATACCTTCCCCTCATTAAAGTGATTGCAGTTTTTTTTTTCTCAGATATTATTCTATGTTTAAAACTGAAATTGGCTTTTAAATTCCTTCCCCAAATTTCAATTCCCGTAACAGTTTCAGTTACAGGAATTGATTTCGAATTTCTTCCCATACTCCCAATCAAACCCCTTGGATTCCTCTCCTCTTTGGGAATGAATTCAAACCTTCTCCCTCCCAATCTCTCTTAGCCGGACTAGGCCAACCAGCAGCCCTCACTTCTCCCAAACCAGCCGCCTCCCTTCAGGCTCCTCCACGGCTGAAATTTTCTCAGCTTTTCTCTTCCCCATCAAGGCTGAAACTTCTCAAGGCCTCACCTAGGCTTGCCGATCCCGACATCGACCACGGCTTCGTCTTTGATGATCAAGGAAGAACGGACAAGACGTTGGATGCTCACTAGTCATCCCATGGACTACCCGCCACCGGCTACCACTCCAACGGACTACACTTTGTGCACCATTTGTCTCCTAGTGGCATCGCTCGGTTGCTCTCAATCTTCCTCCACTAAAAGTGCCACCAGCAAGAGAGTGAGTGAGAGACCCAAGGTGAAAAGTTTTATTTGTTAATTGTGGATTATTGTTCTCCCCATAACGTTACTCTCTAAGTCTATGTTGTCAATTTGATGTTGTCCCGTTAATCTAGTTGTAACCGCATGCTTTACTTAATTTCGACTTGATAATTCCGAAAACTTATTTTGAGGAAGCATTAATTTTATAACTAGCAAAGCTTTAACAATCTTATATTAAAATCTCCAAGCAGTTCTTGTTCATTGCATGTTGTTTCACATCAGTTTTGACGTGTTTGTGGAGCTCATAATCAATTTAAATTTCAAAGCGCACTGACCAAATGCAAAATTAGTAACTTAGTAAAAGAAAATTAAGCTTTCTAGGCCTTAAAAACCGAGGAAAATGATATATTTAAAAAATAAAATATTATACTGGTGAGTGAGGAAAGTTAAAAACATACCAGCTGACTAAACTCAAGTTCACCGATAGAGCGGACTAAACTGATGAGCCAATAAACATCTGAATAGGGATTCCCGTTGTTATCATTGTACTAAAAGAGGACAAATAAGGAATAAATACAAGATCAAGCTTGCAATATCTAGCATTCGTAAAACTCTCATAATACATCTGATAGAGTAAATAAGCTGAGAAAACTGAAACAAACTTCTAGTAAAAAAAAACATAATTTATTAATTATTAATAAACTAAAGAATATTTCATGCTATCGAGTGTATATTTCTAGACAAACAAAAATTTATATCACAAATAAATCAAAAATTGTTTTCTAGTATTAGTTAATCAAAGGCCTTTACATAATGGGAGAAAAATGTCCAATGATAATGCAAGGTAGCATGTTATGTTGCCTAAGGTTTGCAACGGTGATCTAAAGGTAATGATATGATAAATCGAGTCAGATGAAATTTCAATACGCAATTTTGGCTAGAAAGCAAGTCATCCAACTCTGCAATGATCTTCCACTAGAAAATAATGTTTAGGTGACACCCAAATTTCAACGAAAAGATTTTGGTCTCTGCATAGACATTAAATAGAGATCATAAAAAGAACACAATCAATATAATTTATCATATCATTACATTTAGATCTCTGTTAAAACCTTAGACCATAGAGCGTCTTGCCTCACGTGATCATTGGACATTGTTCCTCAATTAGATAAAAGGAATAATGTTTGAAAGGATGAGATTTAGATCTCACATATGATTAAGGATCATCAACACAAAACATAAAAAAGTATTCATATAAAAAAATAGAACTTCAGAATGCCATAGATTAACTATCATACTTAAAAAAAAAAAAAACCTATTTATATATGATTGTAAGAATTAATGACTTAGGCTTCATTTGGGACGGCTTTTTTATTGCTTTCTAAAACGGAGTTTTAATACAAAAATAAATAATTTTGTATTAAAACTCTATTTTAGAAAGCAATAAAAAAGCCGTTCCAAACAAAGCCTTAGAAGCTACCCAAGTGAGAGAATTAGATTCTTGCTATGCTTAATTGGTTTATCATCTCATGATATTGATGATGAATTTCTTAATTATGATCAACAGACTCATTAAAATCTTATCCAGTCATTCTCCAGTTACATTCCGTTAGAGTATGTCTCATCTTTACAAATATCATAAATTTCACATTAAGAATCATTGACTTAGAAAGGATGGATTTAAATATGTGCTCTATAATTGGTGGAAAAGCTTTCATGTCCAAGAAGATGGTGCCCAAAGAATGTTTTTAAAACTAGAGCTCATCTAGAGAAGAATTAAGGAGTGGAGAAAATATATTTTTAGTCAGTCTAAAGAAGCTAAATGAGGGCTACGAAGCAACCAGATCATACCTAAGCCTTCACTGAGAATAGGATTTGCTCCTTAAAATATTTAGAGACTTAAAACACACAGAAAAAATGGCTTTTAGTTAAACTGAAAAAAGAAGAAATTTATTGGCATAAAAAATTCAAAGTGAAATGATATATTTAAGGGGATAACAATACTTCTTTTCCCACAAAAATGTTAATGGTAGACAAAAAATATAGCTTCATCCACTCTTGAAGGTTTTAAGTTTTTTCAGAATAAAGATGAGATTATTCATGTTTTTTATTGTCTATTGTGATATGAAGCAGATGCAGAACATGAAGAAAACCTTGGCTCAATATTCAATTTCAACAAAATAGAAATTGGCAACAAGTAAACGATGAAGAAAAATACTCCAGAACACTTTTTAATGGACTATACAAGAAGGAAACGACATGATATATGTGATATATGAATAGAGAGGTAAATCGGCTCTCCCAAATAACCTAGACTCCGCTGGGAAGCCCTCAAAGAAAAGAACTATAGTAAAACACAAAATTCAGCAATCGCATACTCTAAACCCAAAACAACTCCCCTTAAATAGCCCTAAAAGACAAAATCATAAATAGAACCGTCCTAAACAATTAAACATAATTTAGGAAACCTTCCTAAACAATTAAACATATTTTAAGAAACATCCTTAAATAATATTTCCTCTCTTATTTAAATTCAAATTGAAAACCTTTTCCTAAATAATTCCTTCCTTATTCCTCATAATATAATAAATCACAGCTTTGCTGCTCAACAAGGGGGACAAAACTTTCCCTGTTTTCTGCTCCAGGTCTGCCCAGTCAGATGACTAGTTTGGTCCATGTTGTACCGAATGGTTGGGTTGGATGCCCCCTCCAATCATATCATATTGTAAAGAGATTATCAATAAAGAATCCTTATAAGATTCCTTTTCTTTCTTAAGCTTTACCTGCATGATGATCCTTCTATCAATTTAAGATTGGATACCTCTTTTTTTTATCCATAAATAAAACAAAAGAGGTGATTTTCTCTTTGGACCTAGCAATTCTTCTGGCCCTAATGGATTTTCAAGCTCTTTTCAAAACATGCATGTCTATTGTTTTTTTTCAAAGCATGTGATGAGGACATCCATAGGAGATTCCGACACACGTACCATCGGAGGGGTCGTCGAGCGACGGCCATGATTCAGAGTCTTTTTTTTATGTTTTATTTTATTCATGTCATTTATATTTCATGTTTTTTTCCATTTGTACCCCTATGAGGGAGTTAGTACTTGATGTAGCCCATGGGCAATGTCGTCTTTATGTTTTTATTTTCGGATAGCTTATATAAAGGCTTTGTCATTGTATTTGATGGATTATTGATGAATGAAATTTTGTACTCTTATGTTCTCTTTGTGAGTTCTTGAAGATCTCTTGGTGAGTTATTTGTTTGAGATCTCTTTGTGAGTTCTCTAGGTAATTACAATCACAGTTCTTCTCCGCTTCCACAAACTACCACAATCCAAACCCAAGAGTTGGAAGAAATCCCCCCCCCCTCTCCTCCACTTTTGCCATCACCTTCGGAGCCCCACCCGTCGGCCACCTTTGCTCCACCGGCCGGTTCACCCCCCCCCCCCCCTCCAATCCTCCCACCATCACTCTCTCCCTTAACCTCTTTTAAAATTTGAATTTCAAATTCAAATTCTTTCCAAATTTGGAAGTTCCAATTTAGGAAAGTTTTAGAATTTTTGAATTCAATTTCATTTCAAATAAAATTGGATTCATGAGAAAAATTCTTTCCTAGTCATCATCCAAATTTGGAAACCCCTCCTCATTCTCCAAACTCCTCCCCATCTCCTTGATGCCGCCGGCCCCCCTTCATTGGGCTTCCCATTAATTGTCCAATTAATCCCCCTCCCTATTTTGAAATTCAAACTTTAATTTCAAGATAATTCCCTCCTTTCTCACTTAAAACTGAAATTCTTTTCAGTTTTCCCAAACCCTAGCCCCTCATAGTTGCCGCCGGCCCCCCTATTGGCTCTCTCCATTGAATGAGCAATAACCCCCCTCTTTAATTTGGGAATTCAAAATTAGATCTCTAATATTTTCCCTCCAAAATCTCTTAAACTGAAATTACTTTCAATTTTCTAAAGTAAACCCCATCCTTCTCCCTCTCTCTACCGCCGGCCTTCCCTCCTCTCCAAGCCGCTCCTTCTCCTCTTGGAACTTCTTTGGCGACCACTCATCTTCATCTCCATGTCGCATGGCGGATCCCGAGCTAGAATGGGGGCTTGTGTTCGACACCAACAGTAATCTCGACGTCCTACAATCGCCGTTCTTCGACGCGGGATTTGATTTCGACGAAGACATCGTTGGAGCTTACTTGGATCGGATCCTCCCGACCCTCCTACAAGTTATCGACAGACAACGTCCGGACTACGAGTGGACCATCGACGGCTGACCTTCCACGCCACCTCCACATCCTACGCCTTCCTCTCCATCACTACAGATCGTCGGCACCGTCTACCTCGGAGTGGTTTCATCCCTTGTGTGGTTCTTCTTCTTCCGACAACCCTAGACATAGACGAGTGAGCTTAAGCCTCAAGGTGAGACGATCGCTTTGTTAACCGCAGGATTCTAGTTGGCTTTTCATTGTCATTACTATTAATTGTCGTCGTTATTTTATTGATCTTGCTAATTTAGCGGTAACAACTTGCCTAGACTTGGTCAAAAATCTAAGATCTTTTTTGAAGCATCAATTGTGAGAATCATCAAGATTGTGCTTTCATTGTTTTAACGAACTTTTATTAATTTTCTAAGATACAATTCCTGGTTTCACATCACATGTCTATCATTCATCCAAATCTCGAGCTTATGTTTAATGATATTCACCATGGTAAAGCATCTCTTGCCAAACCTAGCTCTACCACCACTACCATGTTCCCAAAAGAGTGTATTGTGAATATCTTAAATATTTCAAACCTATAAGTCTTTAGAATGGTGCTTTTAAAATCTTTATAAAGACAATCACCAATAGAATTGCATCTACGATGTGTAAACATGCCGATATTTCTCAAAGTGCCTAACATCTATTATGCCTAAGAATCTTGATGACTAACGTAATGTAAAACCCGAAAATACTATTTTAGGGAGTCGCACGCTTTTCAAAGCGCCGCGATGAGGTTTAAGTGAGATTTTCAATGTAAACGAAATTCAACATAAATAATTTTAGAAAATCCCTTGCAAAATTCTGATCGTTTTTTTATATAACACTTATACCTAATTTTGACTATTTTAGGAATTATAAATTATTAAAGTTTTATAAAGACTATTTTACCCCTAATCAAATAAAGGATAAATCTATTTTAAGCAAAGGCATATAGGACATTTGCAAAACTTTTATTTCCCTTAATAGCATGAACCGAAAATTTCATTCCCATTTCACGCGTGAAGGGGGGGCGGAACCGAGCGGAACTCATAGGGGCGGACGGCTAGGGCTCGACGGGATCCGCTCCGACGACGATCTTCCGGCGAAAGATTTAGGTCAAATCGAAGAGGACGACGAGAGAAATACTCCGGTATGATTATTTTCAAACGAATCCTTTTAAATCTCTAGATTTTTTAGAATGAAATTTCTAGGGTTTTTCCTAAAAACGTTTTTTCTTCCAAAATTTCTTTTAGGAATTGATAGGAAATGTTTAGAAAAGCATTTTAGCGATAGAAATGATATTTTTTTTAGGAGTTTTTGGAGATTTGTAAATTAAGGTTTTTGACCTAAAACTTAATTTCGTAAGAATTCTTTACGAAAATGATTCCTAAGGATTTTTGATGCTATCAAGAAATTCTGTACTTTTATTTTATCTGGACAATAGTATATTTTGTTTTCTATTTTATTTTCTTTTCTTTTTTAGCTATCCAATGATGGGAAAGCATCCAATGATCATGGTAGATTGTGCATAAGGCTTGGTAGACCTTTGGTTTGCTAGCTTGATTGGTCCGTGGCTGCTGGTGGTTCTCGGTTGGCTGTTTTGGAGCATTCGATATTGAGCTGGTTCTCTAAGTTGCTTGAGCTGAAGTTTAGTAGCTCATTAATATCCAAAAAGGTACCTCATTATGAAGCTTACTTTTGGAGTGGCCTTGTCCCTTCCCCTTCCCCTTTCTTCTTGTCTCTTGGGAAACCGTGGCTTGCTTTTTAATGGTGGCTGAATTCTATGCATTAAAATAAAGAAAGGTGATATTTTTCGTGTTGGCCTCTTGGGATTTCACGGCTGGCTTCTGTTTTCTGTGCTTGGGCTCCTTTCCCGTGGCCTTGGCTCTTTGGTCTGTGCGGTTCCCTCGTCTCCCGTGACTGCCTCTTTGGTTCCTGGTTTGGGTGATTATCCGTGAGCATGGGGGGAAGATTTCTATGCTTATAATGCTTTGGTTCTTATGGAAATTAAAGTCATGTGACTCTTGGCATTCCTCTCTCTTGCCTATATATATGAGAAGATGTTGTGAAGAAAAGGGAGTTGATATTTGTGAGCATATTTGCTGTTAACCTGCGGGTTTATTCGGAAATCCTGCGGGCTCTTTCCACCCTTCTTTTCTCATCCCTCTGGAAATCCTGCGGGCTCTTTTCACCCTTTCTTCTCGGGCTTCTAATCTCTTCGTCTCTCCGCAAGTGTCACTCCATCTGTATCCTTCTTCTCAACAGTGAAGCAACTTTAGGGTGTCGTGTCTTGGTTGATTTGGAAGCATTTGGGACAGTCTTGCACTAATGGAACATCGGTTTGCTAGTCTTATGCACTTCTTTATTTAATCTACTATTCGATGCATGTGAGGAACCCGCTCTAACGGTTGTCTGAGGATAGCGTTTTTTTTATTTCTTTAAATCTCCTAGTATTTCTTGTTGTGTTTGTCCAGTTTTAATTGTCTGCTTTTATTTTAATAAAGTTTGTTTTAAGTTCTACTCATTGTGTCAGTTTTTCTCTTGTTTGTCTACATCAATTTTGGGAATAATTTTAAAGCAAGAATTTTGATTTTTAGTGGAAAACTCATTTTTGTAATTTTCCTAATTTAATTAATCCGAAAATTAATATTATAATTATAAATATATGTTTAGGAATGTTTTTAGAGCAATTTTTAGTTAAATGAAAGATTTATGAATTTCTGAAATTTAAGTATTTATTATTCTGAAAATTTAAAGTTTATTTAATTAAAAAATCATTAACTATTTTAAGAAATAGGTAAGGGGAAATGAGAGATTGAAACTTAGGATTTCGGTTATTCAAATTATATGACGTCATTTTCGTAATTTTCTTAGGTAGTGATTGTCGAAGTTTAAGGTGAAAGAATTTGGTCGAAGCAACGTGCGTACTTGAATTGAGGTAGGTGTTCATACCCCATTTAATTTTATAAGTGTTTAATTTTATTTATGCTTAGAATGCAATTTCATGTATTTATTTTTCTGTCAAAATATTTTTTTTAATGTCAAATGTTTTGATATTCATGATTTAAAGAATACCCTACAGTATCATGCTTTCATTTCATGCATTATTTGAAAAGCAATTAAGGTATATGAATAAATGAAATAAATATGAAAGAAAATTGAGTATGCTTCAAAGATTTAAAAGCAATAATAATTTCATGTTGCATGTTGATCCGAAAGTGCCAAAATGGTAAAGGAGCTCTTTCGAGCATTGGTAAAAGAGGCTCATATGAGCCATGATAAAGGATAGTTCTTATGAACCAATGGTAAAGGAAATGGCCAAAAAAATTTAACAGCGTACCTGATCAGTACGAATAAGGGTACTTCCGAGACAGGTGATACATTTAGCATAATCATTATTGCACTTTGCATTGCATATGAATAAGGTGAAAGAAATGAATGAAAGAAATCAAATGTTAAAGAAAGGAAAATGCAAGAAAAATTGAAAAGTTTAAGAATTATGACATGCAAAATGATATGATTTGAATTAGTTCCAATTGTAAAAGTTTTTGTTTTATGCATCTTATGAAATTAATTGAGATATGAACTATCTGCTGAGCGTTGGCTCATTCCTCGTTTGGAAATATTTTTCAAGAGAGAAGTGATGGCTGCACGACGACTGTACACGTATCGTCGTAGGGGATCTCATGAGGAAAGGTTCCATTTTATGTTTTAAGTTTGAGTCTTTGAGTTTGTTTCTGTAGTTCGTGAGTTTGAAGTTTATGTAATTGTGAGAGCTTATGTAATGTAATTGATGTTTAAAAAATTTTTAGAATTTGTGAGACAGTTGAACAGTTTGAAACTTTTCAGTTTGATGTCTTTTAGTGACTCTTTCTTTTTAATTTTGGGTGACATTTATGTATTGATTTTGAATTTATAATGAATTTGATTATGTTTTTATGCTCTTCCGTACGACCGTCTGTTCCCGCCCCGTTATCAACGGGCTAGCCGGGCCGAGTCGTGACACGTAAGCAGTATTGATTGTATTGTACAAGCTGGTAAAGCAATGTGTGGGAAATCACATGTGTGGGAAATCACAAAATTCAAAGGGGTGCTTCGTTGCAAACAAGAATTAGCTTTTTTAGCTATAATATTAGGAGAATAGTAAGATTAGGACATGTTACCTTTTAATGAAAGTGTTCAGTTAATAGTGCATTTGATTAGTAATAAATAATTAAAATTATCATCATAATTAATTAGGGGAAAATGAGGCCATCAACAAATAACAAATCATTAGTAGTGAAACAAATTTTCACATTCCTAAGCAAATATTTACATATCAAGCCATAATACAAGGTTTATTATTCGTGAGGCTTTAAACTTACTTATTTTGAATGCAGTTGTAGTCAGCCGTGCAATAAGACAATTGTGAATTCTGAAGCAGAGTAATTTTAGATATTTATATGTACGTCAAAGCCTTCAACTTCTATATCCAACATTATTAACGGCAATGGATAAATGAGTGAAGTTCAAACTTCAATTTGACCTAACCTTCCTAGATTTTTTTTTCTCCAGAGCAACCACAAAACTTATTTATTTCTTGCTTGATAAATTGGAACTTGTGGTATGATCATAGGAAGATTTTTTATGTACTAACTACTACAGAGTCTTTATTTGACTGTTATTTTCTTCCTTAATTTTTTCAAATCTAATTGAGCTCAGACACTCGTATGATGATCCTTGTTGACACTTACTTTGGTTTAAGGGGAATAGGCAGCTAAAAACATAAGACAATGCAGGGGCTGCAGTCAATCATATCATAATTGACACTATTTCAGCAGGTCACAGTCAACAAGCAAACGTTGAATAGGATTAGGTTTATATACCAAGAATTTAAAAGAAGAACGATATGAACAGAAACCATTTCGTTTTTTTTTTTTTTTTTATTTGTCAAGGTAAAGCCAACAAGGACACTCATGATGTAGACGGATTAGCATGGATAGGATCGTGATTTTCAACTGAAAGGGCAGTAGCTCTTTACCAATTATTAATGTTTGTGAATCAACTATAACTTTTATAAATGAATGTAAGTGGCCACAATAGTTTGCCCGGATAAGGAATGCAAATCAAGAAAATCTGGAGAAAACATTGATGCAATATGCATCCTTTAGAACAACTATCCCATTGTGGCACGTCTAATGTTACACCTTTGCACATTTAAATAGATAATGAGAGAGAGAGAGAGAGAGAGAGAGAGATTGTGTGTTCAGCAGCCCACTCCAACTCCAAACAATATGGGCGATAGGAGGTGAATTGGCATAACCAACTCAATGGATGGAAATCTGCGGAGAATCAGATAGACATAAAATGTAAGCCAACCTAACCAACCCAGCTATTGTACTTTACAATTATCTCACAGAAAGTCCACCCAACATGTGCATGAGCTTCTTCCCTGATATACCATGAAGGCCCTCACCATTTTCAATAAGAGCTTTAAGGAAGGGTTTATGTTTAAGGGGAAAAATTTTCATACAGGTATGACTTTTTCCTATAAAAGTTAATTACGAACAAGGCAGTATCAGAATTTAAACAATTCAGAGGATCATTTGGCTGCACCCTCATACCCACCCAAAAGAACATATGCCAACCAGGAGCAGTAAAATAGCAGCCATATCATGAATCTCTGCCTAATAAAAATGAAAGTAAGGTGGTGTCCGACTTGCATTGAACAGAATCTAGCCCCTCCAAAAAGAATAAACAGGAAACAACAGGCTGCTTAGACTGCAAGGAATCTTTCCCCTAAGTTTGCAGAAGGAAAAAAAGGTGCTGAAATCTGCGTGCAGTTGGGGTCTTTTTCAAGTTATTTGGCTCAAGTTCATATTTATTTGATATTTTGACATTTAATTATTTAACTGATAAATATGGCAGTAGTGATCATGAGCTAAATTTGCATTTCAATATGAGATACTTAAAGGTCTGCTCAGTTAGAACATCACCATAATACTACGCTAACAAGCTTTCAAAGAAAACATGGCATTTTCAAAACAATGCAGTAAGATAAATTATTCACAAAACAATCGCAAGAATTTTTGGCATAAGACCAGCAACTGCAATTACCTTCAAAAGTTGCAAAAGAAACTCAACTGCTTCCCTTGGGCTTTTATTGTCTGCAGATCTAACCAAAGCTACGGCATGTGGAATGGCCTACAACAATAAAAAACTAGTGAATTCCGCTTCAACCTCATTAATACGTCTTACAGAACCATAACATTCATAGCAAATGAAAGTAAAGGGGCCGTAAAACAAAGCTTAAATTATTATATAGTTCTAAATGAACAAGCCTTGAAACTTAAGTCTTAATTACGCCAAAAATCTATAGAACCATTGAAGGAATAGTAGAACGTAACAGAAACATAACACTTCCAATTGGTAAAATAACCCCTTGAACTGCTTCTATAGATCATTAAAGTAGTTTAGCCATGAGAATTTCAAGCCAACTTGTTGAAAACTAATTCAGATGTTAAAATGCTTAAATTTGTTAACTGCCGTTTCAGATAGTGTAATCAGCGGATTGTCATCCTTTAATACATAGCATTGTTTAATAAAACATTTTCGAGTTACAGCATGGGAAACCTAACAGGTTCAAACTTATTCTGAATTTACAACTAAATTGCTAATCTAATTTTTATTCAGTTGTTAACAGGCCTACTAACCTGATTAAGAAAAACCTTATTTATTAACATGATCAGCCCACATAGGAGAGAGAAATTTAAAGGCAGGTTATATTGGGTTGTCATTTACTACTCACCACCCTTATAGATTCCAGCTACTAAAGTTGACAATCTAACAATATTTAACATAAGCAACATCCTTATTAAATTTTGGTGAGTATTACGGATAGCTTTGAGTCCAGTACAAGAAAGTCAAACTTGGCTCATACTTGAATAATTGCATTTAGCTCAACTTAAATATGGACTCAAAGTCAAAGTTAATTTTGAGTCATGCTGGCTTGTCAACTTCAAATCCAAAATTTATATGTAATATATATATATATATATATATATATATATATATATATATATATATATATATATATATATATATATATATATATATATATGGTTATAGGCCACAAGCTTGCAATCTTTTAAAACTAAGAACCCCTACGCAAAAAAAAAAAAAAAGAATGGCAAACAATTAACATAGCAGAAATATATAAGTACTTCTTCAAGTCGAACTTTTATTTGGTACGGTCACAGGACGTAGCTCTACGTTCGGCTGCCAATAGAATCGTGCCACGCATTCTCACTATTTACCGCACGGCCCGACAACCCGACCCGGAACGGTCCCAGGATGGCTCGGTATTTCTCGATTTTGCTAGGTATTGCTCGGTATTGCTAGGTATTGGTCGATTTTGCTCGACAATAACCAATACCGAGTAAATATCGAGCAATACCGAGCAAATACCGAGTAATACCGAGTTGTACCGAGTTTTTCTAGAAAAACTCGGTACAACTCGGTATTTCTAGAAAAACTTGGTACAACTCGATATTTCTAGCAAATACCGAGCTGTACCGAGTTTTTCTAAAAAACTCGGTACAACTCGGTATTTCTAGAAAAACTCGGTACAACTCGGTATTTCTCGGTATTACTCAGTATTTGTCTTCACAGAGCGGTATTTCTCATTATTGTCAAGCAATACCTAGCAATACCGAGCAATACCGAGTAATACCTCGCAATACGCGAACATGGCATTCCCGGGTTCCGATCCGGGTCAAGTCGTCGGGCCGCGCGGTAAAGAGTAAGAGCACGTGGCGACATGTTATTGGCGGCCGAACGTAGCTCTACGTCCGGTCAGAGGACGTAATAATTGTTCCTTCAAGTCAGACTATTATTTTTCAAGCTCAATAAACTGAAATTGTACCAAACTTAGAATTAGAATCATAGCTCAACTCAAAATACTTTGAATCAATTCTGAACTGACTCAAAACTCTGAGAGTTTTAGTTTTGAGAAAAATTACCAACCTTAGTAAGTAGGCAAGTGTTAGCAAGAAAATCATCTAAAATAGAAAAAGCAGCAATTAACCAGTTTGTGATAAGAAATAGTCGAGCATCAATTAACCAGTTTGGGATGAGTTTACTAGCTGCACTTAAACCAAATTCAAGGAATTGATCATGCATAAGAAGACTTAATGGAACCAAAAAAGAATAAAAATTTTGTGAAATGCAATAAGGAAATGAACAGACATAGCTGGTTCATTCAGAACATAAGTAAATTCGCTCCCTTAAGGGATGCGACAAAGCCAGAGGTAAACAAGAAATAGCATCGTTTCCAGTCCATAACAGAGACATGAATAACCAGGTATTAAGGAAAGAAAGGGGAAATCCAGTGGCTTTCATTTAACCCAAAGAGGAAAAAACAGCGTGATTCCATTTGACAGAGAACAAGAAGTCAATATGTGCGGATATCAGTCTATAGAGAGGAAGGAGCATTTTGCTGAATAGAGAGAGAAGAAGAGGAGTTTGTGCGATCTTGTTTGAGGAAGAGAGAGAAGAGGTGCAGATGTTCACCTTCAACATTGTTATCGACGATGTTTGACACTTCCAAGATTTTCTTCGACAATGTTCAACATCTCCAAATTTGTATATATGACTGTTGGATGCTTTGGACACTACATTATACACCTTCAACGTTGAATTTGAAAGGGAGCTAGAACTCCTTTCTAGAATCTAGAGTCAAATTTTAATTATAATGTTATATACCTAAATTTTTAATTCTTTTAAATATTAACGAGATTTCTACAAGGATGCTAGCGTAAAAATTGAACGAAACTTTTAATTATGATCGAGTCGTCCTAGAATTTATTCTAAGATATGACAATTTTACAAAAATATTAATCTAAAGTTATTTTATAAGACATTAAAATTTTCAATTTAGAAATCTTTCAAAAGGCATTAGCTCCAAATTGATGTGGTTATAATTAAGAAGTAATTGCATCAAAACTTTTAAGAGTAGAAAAAGAGCAAATCAAGGTATAATATTTAGTCAAATAGGAGAGGAAAAAAGAATGAAATTTTGATTTTAATTTCTTTAGAAAATCAAATTGATAAGAATTTATTATTTATGTACATGTATGATCCTATTTATTTAGGAGGGAGGAGAAAGACATAACGAAAAAGAATTTGTCCGAGATCGAGGTTGCGATTACGTTAATATTTTATATTAGCTACAATTCTTTCTATAATTTAAAGCATTGAATTATATGACCTATTGAATGCATACCTGATAATGTTTATAAAATAAATTTGCATTAAAGAAATAATCAGATGACCTTTATAATTTTGTAATAAACATTAAATATGAAAGCATGTTATTGAAACCCAAGCACGTAAAAACTTAGTATAAAATAAGATAATGAAAGGAATGTATTGAAAAGGACATGCATATGCATGTTAAATAATGAATTTACCATTTATGATACTAGCTAGAGATGTAATATATTCGTGCATGTAAAATGAAAAGATTGGAAAAAGAATCAAAATTGAAAATGATTGTACCTTAATTAATGCAAACTTTAAACAGAGTTACTGAGACGGGTGTTATATTAAAATATATAATTTGACAAATACGATAAAAAATGCTAATCTTGTAATATGATGTTTTTATCTTATAAAGTACGCATGCTTAAGTTCTTATAATTGAAAGGTTTAATGATTACTTAAGATGACTTTTATATATAGTATTTTTGATGTGAAACCATGCAAAGGAACAAGAATTGCTTGGGGATTTTAATATAAGATTATTAAAACTTTGCTAATTATAAATTGAGTGCTTACCCATGTTAGGTTCTCAGAGTTATCAATTATAGACTAAGCAAGGCCTGTGTTACAACTAAATTAACAGGACAATATCAAATTAACAACTATAATAGATAGAGAGTAATGTTACGGCGAGAAGAAACAATAATCCATGGTTAACAAATAGAACTTTTCACATTGGGTCCCTCACTCACGCTCTTGACGGTGGGGCTTTAATGGAGGAAGATTGAGAGCAAACTGAGCAATGCCACTAGGAGACAAATGGTGCCCAAGGTATAGTCCGTTGGAGAGGTAGCCGGCGGCGAGGAGTCCACGGGATGACTAGTGAGTATCCAACGTCCAGGAGGAATATGCTCCTCGATGGAAGGTACTAGCGTAAACTGGATGTGATATAAGTTATCCTCCACGGAGGAATCCACGTCTAGGTTCACATCAAAGAGAAGGAGATTCAAGGATGTTGGTTTGTCCTTGATCATCCAATAAGAAAATATGGTCGGCTTCCGGATTGGCCATGCACTAATGACAAGGTTGGGAGGAGAGGTTGTCTTCTTTCTCTTGGCTTCAAGTGTCATGAGAAAACTAGGGTTTCTCAAGAAGGTAGGGGTGCACAAGAGAGGGGATGGCTAGGGTTGGAGAGAGGGGACCGGTGGTTTGACTAGAGGGGGAGAGGGTTGGGGACGGCTAGAAGAAGAGGTGGGTTAATTCAAAACTGAAATTGATTTCATATTTTGATTAATTTTGGAGGGAATTAATATGAAATTTGATTTCAAATTAATAGGTAATTAATGCATTGATGGGAGGTTAATTGGGGGGGGGGGGGGGCGCGCCTAACATGAGGCCGGCGGTTTGACAAGAGGGAGAGAATGAGATTTACTCCAAATTTGAAAGAAATTTCAGATTTTGAGTAAATTTGGAGGGAATTAATTTGAAATTTGAAAATCAAATTAATTAGGGACAGGGGCTTTTAATGGGAATTAATGGGGAGCCCACTATTAGTGGCCAACGGCATTGAGAGGGAGGGAGAGGGGATTAGTGAGAAACTAATTGCTTTCCAAACAAGTTGAGGTCAAATGAGAGGGAAATTAATAATTCCACTCTAAATGAAATTTGAATTGGATTGAAATTTGAAATCTTTCCTTATTTGGACTTTTGCAAATATGGAAAGTTTTTGAATTTCAAATTTTGAATTTCAAACTTGCTAACTTCTCCCTTTATTGCAAGAACCCAAATTAGGGAGTCATTATGATGATTGAAATCATCATAATGATGTGGGAGGTGGAAGGGGGCCGGCGGTCAAGGGGAAACATGGAGGTTTGGCGTTGGGTTGAGGTGACACTACCACTAGCTAAGGCCAGCGGGTGGGATTTGGAAGGGGGAATTTGATGCAAGGAAAAATAGAAGAAAAAGAAAGATAAGAGAACCGCAAACCTTGGAATCCACCAAGATTGACGGGTATTGCTTTTGCCCCACTTGAGCCTCTTCTCTCACGAACTCACTAAAAGATCATTCAAAGAGAAAACTTTAGACCTCACAAAGAGATCCATAAGCACAAGCTGAATTTTTTTTTTTTCATATTAATCATCATCTAGTACAATGCATGAGACCTCTATAAATAGGCCAAAATGAAAAAAAAAATTAAAAGATATAAATGTCCTCGAGGCTACAATATCAAATGACCACCCATAAGGGTAAAACAGTAAAAACTGAAAAATAAAATAAGCTACTATATAAAATGACTCAAAATATAAACTCCTCATCGTGGCTGTCGATCTCCGGCGTCTCCGATGGTACACGTGTCGAAATCGCTGATGATGTCCTCATCAATTTTCTACTTATTTTAACTTGCTATAATATGGTAAAACTCAACCTATTAACTAAAATGTCTCAAGTAAGGCTCCTATAGATTAGATGGTTGACATATAATATTGTGTATATGAAAGAAGAGGAAAGAATGATAATAGATATGCCAAAATTGTATGTAATTGATTCCAATTCAATGGTTTTAGAAAATTTTGGTGTAGGCTAGAATTGGATACGATCTAAATTGTGATGGATAACCTGACTCTTTGTAAATTTTAGATGATATTTTATTAGAATGTTTTAACTATTACTTGAAAGAAATTTAACTGATCATTTTGATGCAGGACTTATGCAAGCAAAAAATTAAAAAAAAACTCTAATTTTTGCAAGCAAAAGAAAAGGCTTCCTAAGAATATAAGAAAATACACAAAATACGACATTTAATACAAAATACAACTTTTATAGGATAAAGGCAACCCTTACATGACATAAAACAAGCACATAAACTTGCTTTTCTTTGATCAAGAAGAAACATACAATTGGCGTCGAACTTGCGGAGAGAAGAAAGAGGTAAGAAGCCGAGACGAAGGAGATGACAAGCTTGCAAGCTTTCCTAGAAGAAAAGAGAAATGGAACAAGCTCACAAGCTTTTCCACGAAGAAACCCACAGGTTTAGTTCCAAAAATCAACACACAATCTCCCTTTTTATTATTATAGAAAACACTTCATATTAATAGGGGAAA